>CM065379.1:29543317-29793317 GCA_033060915.1 Euryodendron excelsum
AGTGGAAAAAATATTGTATTCTCTCGTTAGAACTCACCCTTTTAGAAGAATGAGTGCGACTATGTTTGAATTGAAAATTGAATTGAATAAAGGGCTTTTGGAAAACATTTGGAGTCATCACCTAACTTACTTAAGGTGAGTTAGGTCACCTAAAAAAACTAAGAATAATCCGAAGACTACACTTAGGGTTTTTAAAAGATTTTGAAAATACTTCCTCAAGAGAGGGGTTTTAGGAAAACAGGTTGTTTGGTAACCTTTGGAAAATAACTAAGCCCTTTTTGAAAATAAACTCCATTTTGGTATTTGAAAACAGTGATTCTAGGTTTAGAGGTTGGTTACGTGTAGGGAAGACGCACTAAGCCATCACCCTACCCCGTCCTTGTGGTACCTACATGTCTATTTACCCTAGATTCACCTATGAGAGTCTTCAACTAACAAATGTTCAATCATATCCACTTTAGAAAAAGAATGTTTAAAAAGAAACTAGCATGATGCATGATATGTAAATGCAAATACAAAAAAGGAGTTGGCAAATTGATTTGGAAATAGATTTAAAAAGAAATTTGAAAAGATAGATTTGAAATTGAAAAGTTTTAGAAATTGAAAATAGAGATTTGGAAATATAAATTTGGAATTAGAAGTTTGAAATAGATTATGGAATTGGAGATTTAAAAAAGGTTGTAGAAATAGAAATTTAAAAAATATTGTGACCGCACCCATGAGGGTTGCCTACGTATCCTTTTTGAGGAATCCGATCAGTCGTAGTTCGGACAAGAGTCCGATAGAAAATAGTAAATTGGATTTGAAAAAGAGTTTGATTTGAACTTAGAGGATTGGAAATTGGAAATTGGAATTGAAGGATTAGAAAAATGATTTGGAAAGATTGAAGTTTAAGAAACCTAGACTTAGGAAGATCGGATTTAAGAAAGACTTGATATTTAAGAAAGATTTGACTCGAATGTTGGACTTGGAAGATTTGGAAAGATTGGATTTTGGAAGGGTTCGAATTAGGAAAGGTCCGATTTAGGAAAGTTTTGTTTTAGGAAGGTTCCGTTTTAGGAAAGTTTTGGTTTAGGAAAGTTTCGAATTAGGAAAGTTTCATTTTAGGAAAGGTTTCGAATTAGGAAAGTTTTTGAATTAGGAAATTTTTGAAATTAGGAAGGTTTCATTTTAAGAAAGTATTGAATTTAGAATGTTTTGAAATTGGAAACTTTTGAAAGTTGGAAAGTTTAGAATTTAGAAAGTTTTGAATTTAGAAAATTTTAGATTTGGAAAGATTTGAAGTTTTGAATTTGGAAAGTTGAAATTTGGAAAGGGTTGAAATTAGGAAAGGGTTGAATTAGGAAAGATTTGGAAGCTTAATGTTTAAGGAAAGATTTGAAAGTTTTTGAAAACTTATGGTTTAGGAAGGTACGAGATTAGGAAGGAGTGAATTAGGAAAGGTTTAGACTAGGAAGGATTGAGATTCCTATTTCCTAAAACAAGGAATTGAATTTTGTTTCTAAAAAGAGATGTTTTGATTTTGTTTCCAAAAATGGAAAATTGGATCTAATTTCCTAAAGGGGAGATTGGGTTTGGTTTCCTAAAGGGAAAATTGGATTTGCCATGGATTTGGAAAGATAGAGATTTGGAAATTCTAGTTTTGGAAGTGTAAGCACCCCATTTTTTACCGCTCGGCAGTCTACACTCCGTCCAGACTTGTTTTCAGGTCATTGTGGGCATATTCCAATCGAAACCAATTCTTTAGGTCCAAATTCCGTCTGTCCATCACTTCGTGGGCCTGTCAGGCCCAAATAGAGGCAAAATGACCAAAATGCCCTTAGGGGCATTGTCCTTTCCTTTTCGATTCCAATCCCCACTCTCGAGACAGTTTATTCCTCGAGACGGTTCCAATCCGGGCGTGTCTCTTTGGAGACGATAAGTCCCTTTTCCAATCCCTCTCTCGAGATTGTTTATTCCTCGAGACGGTTCCAATCCAGGCACGTCTCTTCGGAGACGATAAGACCCCTTTCCAATCCCTCTCTCTCGACAGTTTATTCCTCGAGACGGTTCCAATCCAGGCACGTCTCTTCGGAGACGATAAGTCCCCTTTCCAATCCCCTCTCTCGGGACAGTTTATTCCTCGAGATGGTTCCAATCCAGGCAAGTCTGTTCGGAGACGATCAGACCCCTTTCCAATCCCTCTCTCGAGACAGTTTATTCCTCGAGACGGTTCCAATCCAGGCACGTCTCTTCGGAGACGATAAGACCCCTTTCCAATCCCTCTCTCGAGACAGTTTATTCCTCGAGACGGTCCGAGTAGCGAAACTACTCACAAAACCGTTAGAGTAGCGGAAATACTCACAAGTAGGTCGATATAGGGAATTGTCAAGAAACCCCTGTGCCACAACGACCGCTGTTAGAGTGGCGGAAACACTCAAAACCCAGGTCAACACCAGTGTCTGTTAGCCCACTTTGGTAAAAAATGACCAAACTGTCCTTTGGACCTTTTCCGAGACTTTCCGGTCAAGATGACCATTTTGCCCTTAGGCATCCGAACGCCCCGGGAACCACACCGGCTCTGGGTATCAAACCGGTAATTTTCCAAGAATACTTGTTATAGTATTCTCAACCTTCCTTCACCTTTCCAAATCATTCCGAGTCAGTTCCGGCCAACCCGGTACAAAATGACCATTTTGCCCCTGGTGGGCCGGTCTCCTTTTCCGACCACACCGGCTCTAGGTATCAAACCGGTAACCTCCTGAGACTACTTTTTATAGTGTTCTCAACCTCCCCTTACCTTTCCGGATCATTCCGAGTCAGTTCCGGCTAACCCGGTGCGAAATAACCGTTTGCCCCTAGTGGGCTGGTCTCCTTTTCCAACCACGCCGGCTCTGGAAATCAAACCGGCAACATCTGGGAACATTCTAAACAATGTTTTCAGATCCCAAGTCTTCTTCCGGGACAGTCCGAGTTCGCCCCGGCAGCTTTCCGGTCTGATTGATCGTTTTGCCCCCAAAGGGCCCGGTCAACCTTTCCGACACATCTTATCCTCACTTTTCAAGTCAAATATCTCTAGGACACTATTTTAAGTGTTCCTGCTCCTTTCTGGCCTTCCGAGTCATTCCCGGCTCCTTTAAATCATTCTCAGACTTTCAGGAGTCACTCCTAGTGAAGCCAGGCTAAAGATTGCATGGTAGTCACAAGTACAGGCGCCCAAATCTAGTCAAAGATATGTTGCTTGCCGACCTTAAACATTTCCTAAATGGCTAGCGCCACTACTAGTGGCGCCAAGCCAAAAAATGGCCTAGCACCACTCTTAGTGGCGCCAGTGTAAACTTTGGCCTGGCGCCACTGCAACAAGCGCCGGTGTTGTCCAACCTCTATAAATACAGAGCCTCATTCAACGTGGGGGGGATCCGCAAAATCAACCTAAAAATCCTATATTTCGATATACAGAGCTCGAGCACCTCCAAAACCCTAGTTTTCTTAGGTTTTCCAAACCCTAGCCACCCTACACTAAACCCTAGCCTCATATACACTCCTATACATCCCCATACACTCATACACTAGCCTTCAACCAACCTTTGAAGATTTGAAGAGCTGCCATCTAAAACTTGAAGACAAACCTTGAAGGTTGAAGAAGAAGATCAAGACGAAGACCGAAGATTGAAGACAAGCAAGGCGCGTAAAATAAAGAAGACATAAGGTAGGCTTTCTATTTAAATTTTCGTACTTCCCCCTTCTCTCTCCTCTCTCCTAACCCACTTGGGTTTTCTCTATTTTAATCCCCTATCTCTTTCCCCCCTTTCTTTGCATGCTTGAAACATGGAGATTCCCGGTCCATGTGTAGGATTAGGCTATTGGAGAGTCACCGTGTCGGGGGCTTTCTTCTAGTCTAACCAGAGACCACGTGGGTCCGGCCCCCTTAATTATGTGGTGAAGCCTTAGCCTTGTATGTTCACGACCCCAAATTGCATTGTGCATATCATAGTCTTGCATCTTCCAAAATTCGTTTTCAAACTCGTTTTCAAAACCGTTTTCAAACTTGTTTTCAAAATTGCATCAAAATCTCTTTTTCAAAAACTTGTTTTCAAAACTACAATTCTAGGGTGATTCTAGCCTTTCCATGGCTAGGATTGCTTTAGGAAAGTGTTACATTCAAAGTGACCAATATGGTTCATATTTTCAAATCTTATTGTTTTCCAAAACCGCTTTCCTAAATTGGTTCTAGCCCTCTTATGGTTAGAATTGCTTTAGGAAAGTGAGATGTTTTTACACCTTCTAAAAACTCTCTTTTCAAAAAGTCTTTCTTCCTAAAAATCTCTTTTTCAACATACTTTCCTAAAACTCTCCTCTCCAAAATTGTTTTCAAAAACTCCCTCCCAAAATCTATTTTTCAAAACTTCCTTTTTCAACTCCTTTCCAAAATCCTCTCCCCAAAATTCACTTTCTAAAAACATTCCCTAAATTCACTTTCCTAAAAACTCTCTTTCCAAAAAATCTTCCTTCTAGAAACTCCCCTCTAGGATTTTTCCTCCCAAAATCTATGTTTCCAAAAACACACTTTTCAAAAACTCCTTCTTTCCAAAAATCTTTCCAAAAACTCCTCCCTAGGATTCTCTTCTAGAAAACCTTTGTTTCAAAAAACGCACTTTCCAAAAACTCTCCTTAGAAGCCCAAGTCAAGCCCTAGAACTCACAATTAGGAAACCCTAATTTTCTTTCCAAAAACATGGTTTTCAAGCTTTGCCCCAAACCTAGGTTTCCAAAACCTCTTGTTTTTACATCCAAACCATACATGTTTCCAAAACCTCTTTTCTACGTTAAAATTTCACACTTTCAAAACTATGGTTTCTAGAATCTCCCTTTCCAAATCTTTGCCAAATCAAATCTTCCCTTTAGGAAACCTTATCCAATCTCCCCATTTAGGAAACTAGATCCTGTCCTCCGTTTTTGGAAACAACATCAAACCTTTGCTTTTAGAAACCAAATCCAATCCCTTCTTAATCCAAACCTTTCTTAATTCAATTCCTTCCTAAACCATAAGTTTTCTAAACTTAAACTTTAAATCTTTCCTTAAATTTCAAAATCCAACTCTTTCCTAATTGAACTCCTTCCTAATCATTCACTTTCCTAAATCTTAAGTTTCCAAGACTTGAACATAAAAATCTTTCCTAAAATTCTAAAATTCACCCCTTTCCTAATTCTACCCTCTTTACAAATCTTAACTTTTCAAACCCAAGTTTTCAAACCTTTCCTAAATTCAAACCTTTTCCAATTTCAAGATTTTCTAAAATTCAAACTCTAAGACTTTCTAAATCTTAAACTTTCTAAATTTCAAATCTTTCCAAATTCAAAACTTTCTAAATTTGAAACTTTCTCAAGTTAAATCTTTCTAAACCTAAATCTTTCCAAATTCTAAACTTTCCAAAACTTCAAAATCTTTTCAAATCTAAAACTTTCCTAATTTCAAAACTTTCCTAACCTGAAAACCTTTCATTTTTCGAAAACTTTCTAAACTCGAAACTTTCCAATTTCAAAACTTTCCTAATCCTAAAACCTTTCCTTTTTCGAAAACTTTCTAAACTTGAAGCTTTCCAATTTCGAAACTTTCCTAAAATGAAAACTTTCCTAATTTCGAAACTTTCCAAAAATGACGCTTTCCTAAATCGGACCTTTCTTAATTCAAATATTTCCTAAATCTAATCTTTCTTAATCTCCTAAACCTTCCAAGTCGAGTCAAATCTTTCCTAAGTTTAGGTTTCCTAAACCTTCGTCTTTTCAAAATAAGTCTAAATCTCTCTTCCAAGTTCTATCTTTTCAAATCAAAATTCAATCTTTTCAATTCCAAATTCCAATTTTCAATCCTCTATTCAAAGTTCAATCTCTCAATCTTCCAATTCAATTTTCAGTTTAATCTCCTTCTTCAAATCAATTATTCTATTTTCAATCGGACGCTTGTCCGAACTACGACTGACCTGATTCCCCCAAAGGAATACGTAGGCAACCTTCATAGGTGCGGTCATAATACTTTTCAAACTTTCAATTCCACCCTCATGGGTGTGGTCTCCACATTTTTCAAATCTCAAATTCCAATCTATTTTCAAAATTCCAATTTCAAAATTTCTATTTTCAATTTTCAAACTTTCCAATTTCAATTCCATCTCTTAAAATCTATTTTCAAATCAAATCAATCTCTTTTCAAATCTATTTTTCAATTCTCTTAACTTGCACTTGCATATCATGCATCATGTTAGTTTCTTTTCAAACATTGTTTGTCAAAGTGAATAGGGTTGAACATATGTTAATTAAAGACTCTCATAGGTGAATCTAGGGTAGATTGACATGTAGGTACCGAAAGGGCGGGGTAGGGTGATAGCTTAGTGCGTCTTCCCTACACGTAACCAACCTCCGAACCTAGATCGTTGTTTTCAAAGACGAAAAGGAGTTATTTTTCTAAAAAGGGCTAAATGTTTTCCAAAGGTTGCCAAACAACCTGTTTTCTTAAAAACCCTCTCTTGAGGAGATATTTTCAAAAGTGTAGTCTTCGGATTATGCTTAGTTTTTTAGGTGACCTAAGTCACCTTAATCAAGTTAGGTGGCAACTCCGAATCTTTTTCAAAAGCCCTTTATTCAAATCAATTTTCAATTCAAACCTAGTCGCACTCATTCTTTTAGGAGGGTGAGTTCTAACGAGAGAGTACAGCATTTTTCCCGCTTGGGTGAGTATTCCTCGAGTGCGAACAATCTAGGCGTGACAGCTGGCAACTCCACTGAGGACACTTAGAGGGTTAGGCCGTAGTCATGTCTCTTTACCCTTCACCCATGTAGAGTCTTGAATTAACTTGGTTCAATCCTATTCACTTTAAATTTTCAAAACCAAATTTTCAAAGTTGTTTTCAAAAACATGCATTTATTTATATTATCTTGTATTCTGTTTGTCATCCATATACTAACACTTGCATCTTTGTTTTGTAGGTGTGCTTTTTGCTTAAGTTTTATTAACTACTTTGCATGAATGTGATGTACAGGATGAATTGGAGTTGCTAGGCCTTTTCCTCCACTTTTAAAAATCACACACACACTGCATGTGCACTTGCATTTTGCATACTTGCATACCCTGATATGTCCTTTCTAGTTAGAAAGGGGGAACGGTATATTGGTTGTGGGCAAGATGCTGTGTCAGTTTCTTCGCCTACGGCCTCTTGATGGTTCCCTCGCTCGGATCACCAACCAATTATGGCACCACCTCAGGGTGTGGGCCTAGGTTTGAAGATCCGGGGACCGAGCCTTTTTAGGACGCATTAGTCAACCCTTAACCTCATACTCATATAGACACCATGCATAGCCGAACTTCTGACGGATTTAAGACACGAGCACTGTTTTCAAAATCACGGACGAAAAGGCGACTGCTCTTACTTTCATTTATACCTGTTTATTCCTATTGTTATACTGTTATAATACCTGTCTAACTGTTCATGCATGTATGTCTACTTCAATTGTACTTTCTCTCCTTATACTTTTTGCATATTCATATTCATGCATTCAATATCCCATGTCAAGACAAAAGTTCCAAGTAACTCAAGTCATTGCATTCTCATGCATATGATCAACCCGTTGAGAGTGACACCAAGGTTACTCTCCTTTGCATTAAACCTACCCAAACCCTAAGGGTTCCCGCGTAACCCTAAGGACTCATTGCATGCATCTCAATCCATTCCATAAGAGGGGCCCCAATCCCTCTATGCTCATGGAGATAGGGTTGCCAAGAAAGCAAGGGGCAATCAATCAACAAGGTCTCTCAGCGACCTCCTCGACATCAAATTCAAGGAAAGCGAATCCGAAGACTCAAGAGTAGTTTAGGATCTTCCTTTGTAAAAGTAGATAGGTGGAAGTCCAAAGGAAAGTGTTCCCCCTCCCCCTATTAAAATGTATTTCAATTCTTTTGTATCTCAAACCCAAAATTTAATATACTTCTTTATTTTTATGAATGAATGCATGGATGATTGAAGGTTCCTACATGACGGTAAAGTATCGGCATACAGGGGTGTAAGCACCCCATTTTTGACCGCTCGGCAGTCTACACTCCGTGCAGACTTGTTTTCAAGTCATTTTGGGCATATTCCAATCAAAACCAATTCTCTAGGTCCAAATTCCATCTTTCCATCGCTTCGCGGGCCTGTTAGGCCCAAATAGAGGCAAAATGACCAAAATGCCCTTAGGGGCATTGTCCTTTCTTATTCCAATTCCAATCCCTCTCTCGAGACAGTTTATTCCTCGTGACGGTCCGAGTAGCAAAACTACTCACAAAACCGTTAGAGTGGCGGAAACACTCACAATCCAGGCACGTCTCTTCGGAGACAGTAAGACCCCTTTCCAATCCCTCTCTCGAGACAGTTTATTCCTCGAGACGGTTCCAATCCAGGCACGTCTCTTCGGAGACGGTAAGACCCCTTTCCAATCCCTCTCTCGAGACAGTTTATTCCTCGAGACGGTCCGAGTAGCAAAACTACTCACAGAACCGTTAGAGTAGCGGAAATACTCACAGAACCGTTAGAGTAGCGAAAATACTCAACCGTTAGAGTAGCAAAACTACTCACAGAACCGTTAGAGTAGCGGAAATACTCACAGAACCGTTAGAGTAGCGGAAATACTCAACCGTTAGAGTAGCGGAAATACTCACAGAACTGTTAGAGTAGCGGAAGTACTCACAGAACCGTTAGAGTAGCGGAGTAGCGGAAATACTCACAGAACCGTTAGAGTAGCGGAAGTACTCACAGAACCGTTAGAGTAGCGGAAATACTCAACCGTTAGAGTAGCGGAAATACTCGCAGAGCCGTTAGAGTAGCGGAAATACTCAACCGTCCGAGTAGCGGAAATACTCACAAATCATCAACCCCGTCCGAGTAGCGGAAATACTCACACCATTAGAGTGGCGGAAATACTCAAAACCTAGGTCAACACTAGTGGCTGTTAGCCCACTTCGGTGAAAAATGACCAAATTACCCTTAGGATCTTTTTTCGAGACTTTCCGGTCAAGATGACCATTTTGCCCCTAGGCATCCGAATGCCCTGGGAATCACACCGGCTCTGGGTATCAAATCGGTAACCTCCCGAGAATACTTTTTATAGTATTCTCAATCTTCCTTTACTTTTTCGGATCATTCTGAGTTAGTTCCAGCCAACCCGGTGCAAAATGACCGTTTTGCCCCTGGAGGGCGGTCTCCTTCTTCGACCACACCGGCTCTGGGTATCAAACCGGTAATGTCCCGAGAATACTTTTTATAGTGTTCTCGACTTTCCTTTACCTTTCTGGATCATTCCGAGTCAGTTCCGGCAAACCCGATACAAAATGACCGTTTTGCCCCTGGTGGGCCGGTCTCCATTTTCGACCACGCCGGCCCTGGGAATCAAATCGGCAACCTCTGGGAACATCCTGAATAATGTTTCCAGATCCCAAGTCTTCTTTCGGGACAGTCTGAGTCTGTCCCGGCAGTTTCCTAGTCCGATTGACCGTTTTGCCCCTAAAGGCTCGGTCAACCTTTCCGACCCACCTTATCTTCATTTTTCAAGTCAAATATCTCCAGGACACTATTTTAAGTGTTCTTGCTCCTTTCCGGCCTTCTGGGTCATTCCCAGCTCTTTCAAATCATTCCCGGACTTTCCGAAGTCACTCCTAGTGAAGCCAAGCTAAAGATTGCATGGTAGTCACTAGTACAGGCGCCCAAATCTAGTCAAAGATACGTTGCTTACCGACCTTAATTGTTTCCTAAATGGCTAGCGCCACTAGTAGTGGCGCCAAGCCAAAAAATGGCCTGGCACCATTCCTAGTGGCGCCAGTGTATAATTTGGCCTGGCGCCACTGCAACAGACGCCAGGTTTGTCTTCCCTCTATAAATACAAAGCCTCGTTCAACGTAAAAAGGGTCTGCAAACTTAACCTAGAAATCACACAATTCGATATACAGAGCTCGAGCACCTCCAAAAACCCTAGTTTCCTTAGGTTCTCCAAACCCTAGCCACCCTACACTAAACCCTAGCCATCATACACAAACCCTAGCCTCCTATACACTTACACACTCCCCCATATACTCATACACTAGCCTTCAACCATCTTTTGAAGACTGGAGGAGCTGTAACCCGAAGCTTGAAGATAACTCTTGAAGACGAAAGACGAAGATCAAGACCGAAGACCGAAGACTGCACGACGCGCAAAATAAACAAGATACAAGGTAGGCTCCCTCTTTAATTTTCCATACTTCCTCCCTCTCTTCTCTCTCCAACCCACTTGGGTTTTCTCTATTTTAATCCCCCATCTCTTTCCCCCCCTTTTCTTTGCATGCTTGAAACAAGGGGATTCCCGATCCATGTGTAGGATTGGACTATTGGAGAGTCACCGTGTCGGGGGCTTTCTTCTAGTCTAATCAAAGACCACGTGGGTCCGGCTCCATTGATTATGTGGTGAAGCCTTAACCATGTATGTTCACGACCCCAAATTGCATTGTGCATATCATAATCTTGCATCTTCCAAAATTCGTTTTCAAAGTTGTTTTCAAAGTTGTTTTCCAAAATTGCATCAAAATCTCTTTTTCAAAACCACAATTCTAGGGTGATTCTAGCCTTTCCATGGCTAGGGTTGTTTTAGGAAAGTGTCATATTAAAAGTGACCTTTTGGTCTATATTTTCAAACCTTATTTTCAAAACCGCTTTCCTAAAGTGGTTCTAGCCCTCTTATGGTTAGAATCGCTTTAAGAAAGTGAGACGTTTTCATACTTTCTAAAAACTCTCTTCCTAAAAATCTCTTTTTCAACATACTTTCCTAAAGCTCTTCTTTCCAAAATTGTTTTCAAAAACTGCCTTCCAAAATCTATTTTTCAAAATCTCATTTTTCAACTCCTTTCCAAAACGCTCTCTTCAAAATTCACTTTCCAAAAACACTCCCTAAAGATCTTTCTAAAAACTCTCTTTCCAAAATCTTCCTTCTAGAAATTTCCGCTCTAGGATTTTCCTTCTAAAATCTTCATTTCTAAAAACACACTTTCCAAAAAACTCCTTCTTTCCAAAAATCTTTCCAAAAACTCTCTTTCCAAATACACTTTCCAAAAACTCCTCCCTAGAATTTCCCTTCTAGAAAACCTTCGTTTCCAAAACCGCACTTTCCAAAAACTCTTTCCTTAGAGCCCAAGTCAAGCCCTAGAACCCACAATTAAGAAACCCTAATTTTCTTTCCAAAAATATGATTTTCAAACTTTGCCCTAAACCTAGGTTTCTAAAACCTCTTGTTTTCTACATCAAAACTATACATGTTTCCAAAACCTATTTTCTACGTTAGAATTCTACACTTCCAAAACTAGGGTTTCTAGAATCTCCCTTTCCAAATCCTTGCCAAACCCTATCTTCCCTTTAGGAAACCAACTCAAATCTCCCCGTTTAGGAAACTAGATCCCGTCCTCCGTTTTTGGAAACAAAATCAAATATTTTCTTTTAGAAACCAAATCCGATGCCTTCCAAATCCAACTCTTTCCTAATTCAAATCCTTCCTAAACTTCCACTTTCCTAAACCCTAAGTTTCCAAAAACTTGAACATAAGAATCTTTCCTAATTCAACCCTTTCCTAATTCAACCTCCTTTCCAAATCTTAACTTTCTAAATTCAAACTTTTAAACCTTTCCTAAATTCAAACCTTTCTTAATTTCAAGATTTTCTAAAACTCTAAAACTTTCTAAAATCTCAAATCTTTCTAAAACTCTAAAACTTTCTAAATCTTCAACTTTCTAAATTTCAAATCTTTCTAAATTCTAAACTTTCCAAAACTTCGAAATCTTTCTAAATCTAAGACTTTTCTAAACTCAAAACTTTCTTAATTTAAGACTTTCTTAAGTTGAAACTTTCTTAATTCAAACATTTCCTAAATTGAAAACTTTCTTTTTTCAAATCTTTTCTAAATTCAAAACTTTCCAATTTCCAAACTTTCTTAATTCAAAACTTTCCTAACTCTAAAACTTTCCAAAAATAAAACTTTCCTAATTCGAAAACTTTCCAAAAATAAAACTTTCCTAATTCGAAACTTTCCTAAATCGGACCTTTCCTAATTTGAACATCTCCTAAAATCCAATATTTCCAAACCTTCCAAGCCAAGTCAAATCTTTCCTAAGCCTCTTCTCTTTCCTAAGTCTAGGTTTTCTTAAACCTTCTTATTCCAAAACCAGTCCAAATCTATCTTTTCAAATCAAAGTCCTCAATTTCCAATTTCCAATCTCCTCTTCTAATTTCAAATCAAATTCAATTTCCAATTCAATTTCCAACTCAGTCTCTTTCTTCCAAATCAATCTCTTTTCAATCGGACTCCGGTCCGAATTACGACTGACCTGATTCCCCCAAAGGGATATGTAGGCAACCTTCATAGGTGCGGTCACAATACTTTTCAAACTTTCAATTCCACCCTCATGGGTGTGGTTTTCAAAATCTTTTCAAATCTCAAATTCCCATCTACTTTCAAACTTTCCATTTTCAAATTTCTATTTTCAAATTTTCAAAATTTCCAATTTCAATTCCATCTTTTCAAATCTATTTTCAAATCAAAGCAATCTCTTTTTAAATCTATTTTTCAATTCTTTTCTATTGCTTGCATATCATGCATCATATTTTTTAGACATTATTTTTCTAAAGTGAATGGGATTGAACTATAGTTAATTAAAGACTCTCATAGGTGAATTTAGGGTAGATTGACATGTAGGTACCGAAAGGGCGGGGTAGGGTGATAGCTTAGTGCGTCTTCCCTGCACGTAACCAACCTCCAAACCTAGGATTACTGTTTTCAAAGACCAAAAAGGAGTTATTTTTCTAAAAAGGCCTAAATGTTTTCCAAAGGTTGCCAAACTACCTGTTTTTCTTAAAAACCCTCTCTTGAGGAGATATTTTCAAACCGTTTTCCAAAAACCCTAAGTGTAGTTTTTAGATTATGCTTAGTTTTTAGGTGACCTAACTCACCTTAATCAAGTTAGGTGGCGACTCCAAATCTTTTTCAAAAGCCCTTTATTCAAATCAATTTTCAATTCAAACCTAGTCGCACTCATTCTTTTAGGAGGGTGAGTTCTAACGAAAAAGTACAGCATTTTTCCCGATTGGGTAAGTATTCCTCGAGTGCGAAAAATCTGGGCGCGACAAGGGGCAAATCCCCTATCTCCAAGAATGAGCCAATACATCATGACTAGTTTCCCTCCTTAAGAGGGACACCCTAGGACATGCATTGCATAGAGCTCTCCAAAAACCAAAAACTGACTTGTGACTTGTGTTTTTGTCTTTTTCTTCTCCCCTTTTATTTTTATTTTACAGAGGTCACCCCGCACTGAGTCAACATTGCTCCTAAAAAGGGGCAACATCCACCAAGGGATCCTATTATCACCCGGCAAAGAGCATCATTAATGGCTGCTAACCCTGAAGAATCCTCTCAAGTCTCACGAGAAGAGGTCAATGAAATGAGGACTAAGATGGATGAGATGCTCAAACTCATTCAAACTCTGGCCATGAAGGATGCCACTGCAGCCCTGTCATCATCTATGACTTCATCCAAGGAGCCGGAGCCCGCTAATTCGAGGATCTTGCTTCAGTCTGACAATGCTGGAAAAACTAAGGAAGATGCCAAAAGGGTCAATACTGAAGAAGAAGAGACCATATTGCTTTCACCCGTCATAAAGAAGGCCCCTCTAGACCCTTTCAGTCTGAAAATCCAAGGGTTAGAAGATTCATTGCGAAGTCTCCATGGCCATGATGTTTACGGATTCACTTCTTATGATAAACTCTGTTTCTTCCCCGACCATCCGAGACCTGCTAAATTTAAAATGCCTGACTTCCAGAAGTACGATGGTACCGGTAACCCCGTTGCTCATCTTCGCCTATATGTCAGAGCGCTTAGTGGACATGGCAACGACCCGAAGCTCCTTATGCAGTTATTCCAACACAACCTCACAGGGTCAGCTCTACAATGGTTCGCCCGTTTGGACTTAAGGAAGATCACAACCTGGATGGAGCTAGTCAATGCGTTTAAAGCCCAATACCGTCACAACATCGACCTCACTTCTGATTGATGGTCCTTAATGACGATGAGCAAGGGTGAGAAGGAGAGCTTTAAAGCATATGTCCTAAGATGGAGGGAGGCCGCCGCACAAGTGAACCCCCCGCTGGAAGAGAAAGAGTATGTACAACTGTTCGTGCATATTTTTGAAGGTATATTCTACGAGAAGCTCTGCACAAGCGTGGGAAAAAGCTTCTCCGAACTCATCATGCAGGGGGAAATGATAGAAAATGGCCTTAAGACAGGAAGAATCACAGATCCCTATGCCAAGACTGGAGAAAATACCACCAACATAGCCAAGAAGGTGGCTACTACAAGGGGCACGATTAGGAAGGAAAGCGAAGCGTCTGCTATTCTGCCTAGCCAAACACCCCAATGCCGACCCCCGCTACAATCACCCCTAGTCTTGCCTTTGCCCACCTTGACCATGCCTGCTCCAACTCCAAACTATGGTCCCGCTGGGGCACGACCCAACTTCAATAGACCCGCTAGATGCATCCGTACCTTCGACGCCTTAGCCTGTACCCAAACCGAGGCCTACCATAGCCTTCAAAAGAACAACATCTTGAAGCCCGTCCCTGCTCGCCCATTTCCAAGCCCTCTGCCCCCGACCTTTAATGACACTCTTACATGTGAATATCATTCAGGTGGCCAGGGGCAGGACACTGAAAGCTGCTTTGCTCTCAAGCATAAGATCCAAGACCTGATCGACAATAAGACCATTGATCAGCAGCCGGTAAAACCTGCTCCCACTCCCAATGTGACTACTAACCCTCTGCCGGATCACACCGTCAATATGATACTAGTAGAGATGGGAGGTGAGGGGGCTATCGACGAGTTCGAGGCCAAAAGTTATGAGAGCGATTGGGAGGCCGATGAAGAAAGTGACTGGAAGAAAGATCTCCCATTATGCCCAATCTATCTCCATAACCCTGATGAAGTGCCTAATGCTTCTGACTGGCCCATTGAGGAGCCAATGTTCTTGGGAGATGAGGCTACTGAAAACATGGTTGCTGATGGATGGTGTGCTGAGTTTCTGCATCCAAAGTATGCCGCGGCCGAATGTCATTGGCTAGAGAATCATTGGCCCACAAATGAGTATAACTATGAAGAAATGAGCTGGAGGATAGAGAAGCCAAGAGCATAAGCAGAGCCATTCGAATTGGAGGGGGGTGAGCTGGTCACCCTGTTTACAGAAGAACCCGCTGCACAGAACAAGAAGGAGGCTGATAATCGCATCAACAGTGTCAACGTCTGTGGAACTCTAGGAGAAGCCTTTACTTGTCTCCCCTTAGTTGAGGATTCGGGTCGCGAATGGAGCATAAAAAATGTGGGAATTGTCCCAAAGCCGTACTAAAAAGGGGTTCTTTGCAAAAGCATACAAGAGAGGGGTGTTGTCGCCCACTTTCTTTCTATCCCTCTTACTTCCTATCTTTAAATTCATGTTTACATCTTCTTATTGTTTAAGAATTTAATGCTTTTCGTAAAAATAACAATAATAATCAAATAACAATATTTTATTCCATTGTTGTTGTCTTGTCTTCCCTGGGAAATGGTGACTACTCTCTACGCAAGGGGCATGGTTTATCTTATGGAATGATCCAACTTGAAGGGATGATAGCATGAGTTAACCACTCGCCAAATGATCAGCCCTCCACAGAGAGAGAGAATAAGGATGAGTGAGGATACTACCTCAAGGCAGCACTTACAGGACTCTGAGGCTAAGCGATGTGTGGCCAGTTTATCAAGAGGAAGATGAGCCATCTTTCATTCCCCCACATATAAAGAATAAATAACTAAATGTGCTCATATTCCCTTTGCTTAAGCCCTAGAGCCTCGCAACAAACAAAATTTTCTTTGTTAACCCTGATCCAAGACTGTCCTCCCCACACTGGGGCAGACAATAGTAAAGAACTCTAGGAGTGGTGTCCACCTCTATCATGCTAGGGTAGTGTTGAGAACTCTATAGATCAAGCAATCTAATTCAAAATGAAGAGAGGCCCTCATTTCATTTCCCATACAGTCAAAAGCAACCCCTTACGAAACCCGTTGAGCCACTTATCCTTTCTTAACAAAACCCCAACATAGGGATCACCGCCTACACTGGGTATATTGAACTACTAAGGGAAAAGGTTTAAGAGAAAAGGGTTAAAGAATTGTTTCGTTTCATAAAAGAAAAGAAAAGAAAAAGAAAGAAAAAGCAAAGGAAATGAGTTGCCAAGGGGCAAGAGGCCAAAAAAAATATATATATATATCCTTTAAGGAAAGGCCTGAAGAAAATTATGATTGAGTTATCTTCAAAAACATATAAGAAGATCAAATGAGAAGAAAGTTATGTCTATCTCAAAAAGGTATATAGAAAGGGTGAAAGAACAAGGTTATTTTCACCCTGAGAAATATATGGTCAAAAGCAAGAAGGAAATTTAAAGGTGATCCTAGGTTACAAGGAAACCCAGTAGGTACAATAGGTTTGAGCCTTTACCCTTTCTTGCAAAACCCCGAAACCATGGCCTACATTACAACCCTATTAAAGTCCCCTCTGATTGAAAGCAGATTGCTTGATCTAAATGAGTTAGATACGCGCTAAAAAAAAAAAAAAAAAGATGCCAATCCTACTGAAAAAACAGTTAAGGACAGTATGGATCTAAACCTTGCTGAAAACAACATTGAACTTGAGCCTACATATCCCGTTGTTTCTAAAACCCCATAACCTAGCCTACATTACGGTCCTAAGCAAAGTCTTCTCGGATTGAAATGACTGGCCACTTATCGCTCTGCCAAAGGTCACGTAAGTTGTTGCTAAAACCCTGAGAGTCGAGAGTCTTAGCCTAATAACCCTATACACTAACCCTAAGGCAAAGAGTTGGGGGCGATCAAGAGGTTGAGTAAAGTACGAAATGCTATCATCCAATCGAGGTAAGGTTGAGCCAGAAGAGAGGTTAAACCTCTGAAGAGGAGGGAGTTACCATTCCCAAGGCTACAAGTCTAATAGCACCCTGTGTCATTCTATTAACATATTTGTAACTTGTACATATGTTTTAAAAAAAAAAAAAATTCAGCATGGCCTTTGCACACATAGGATATAACTTCCTGTAGAAATAGAAGTCATCAGCATCAACTCATGTAATAAATATCTAACATCATCATACATCACCTGCATCTGATCATATGCCTAACTGTAAAGATCATAAATGTATCTGTCTATCCATGCATCTAAGTACCATAAATATTCATTTTTATACAAAATATCAGAATAAAACTGTCTAACATAAATACAACTCAGGGACCAGGGGCAAAAGAGGATCAGAGTCTCCACAAGGTGCATCTATCACAAGTCGAAGTCGATGTCATCTGGATCAAAATCCTCGAAGCCCGGCATCGGAGGAGGTGGATAACTACTCGAAGCACCACCATCCTACAGGGAAGATAGAATTGAAATTAGCTGCATACAAAAGAAACTAAGCAACAGCAGAGCAAGAAGGAGCAAAGAAAGAATAACATACCCCCTCACCACCCATCTGAGATAACCGAGCCGTTAGGGAAGCTACCTCGGCCTGGTACTGGTCCCGCTCCATCTGGTACTGGTCTCTCTGGTCTCTCACAGTAGTAAACTCGGCCTAGGGCACATATCCTCCAGCACGGTGCCACAAGTCGACCACCTCCTGGCCAACAACGTACCCGCCGACTACTACCTCAAACCGGGTGAAAGCACCAACTGAATAAGCCCCAAAGTGCGCAGCATAATCCGTATCCGGAGGAAGCAAGAACTCGACACCTGGCTGGCGCTCTTAGTAGGGGATAGGCACTCCTGCCACCAGGGCTCCAAACATATACTCTGGTGGAGCTCCTGCTGATCAAAACTCCTCATGAAACTGCCCCCAGTGTCGCTCTCCAAGATAGGACTCCCAGGTGTCATCACTTAGAAAAGCAGCTCTCGACAAGGACAACGAGACCCGGTACCGGACTGTCTTGTAATGGACTGATCCAATGAAGGGCCGCCAGGTCACATCCCTCACCTCAATCAGCTCCAGGTTAGCCCGAAGCGTCACAAAGTCAGTAATCTCAGATCGCTGGGCTACCCGGTCACGAGCCCACCTTAAAGCGCGAGGATAGAGATCATCCTCAACAACTGCAGGGCGACGTACTAGCAGGTACTCGTAACTCCACCAGACAAGGAAAGGCCAAAAGCTAGTCATGCTGCCCCAACGAGAAGAAGTCCGAACCCGCACGATCGAAGAAAGCAGCCAAAAGAAAAGGACCTCCAGTCCAGCTCAGATAAGGCTCCAAGATTGGCTACTATGCTCACCAAACGACACGGCACGAGTGACTTGTTGTTGTTGCAGAAGCAGCTAAAGATTGACATACAACACTAATCGCCGTCTTATGATGTCTCGCCTGGCAGGCGATGGCTCAGTAGCAAAAGTACGCTCATCTTGACTAATCCAAGAGACCGGGAAAGCAGAACGCTCAGGATGAGGCAAGTCCAACAGCAAACAGGCCTCATCCCTGCTGACTGGGTGCAGGGTGATCCGTCGGCCAACAAAGGAGCGCCCTGTAATAATCGCCCAATCCAAAGGAGTGGGACCTAACCCGAATCCGATCTCCGCCAAGAAGGCGCGATATAATGGGGCAGCCCGATGCATGGTCACAAACACCTGATGAACAGCCCCTCTGAAAGCTGTATGTACCCGTGGAGGTGGCAAGTGCTGTCTAGAATACACGCTGGGGTGATAGGCAAGATCCCCGAGTGGTGGGATGTCCGGTATCTGCAGATCCCCCAAGTTAGCGTTTGTCTGCCTATGCCTGGAAGAAGCTCTCCCATAGTTGGTCACCTGATCCCCAGGGCCCGGTACCTCCTCCTTAGCATCAATCTCCTCAGCAAAAGCCTGCTCAACCGGAGGAAAAGGGTCGACAGGTAGTCTACTCCCCTGCCTACTCTGGCTGGATGAAGATCGTCTGGTAAATCGTCGACTACCTCTAGATTGACTAGAGCCACTAGCAGAATTTGTCCAGGCCGCCTTCCCCGAGCGGCGCCTCCTCTCAGAACCATCATCACCCGCGTCTGCCATCCTAAAAATGTAAGCTAAGGTAAGTGATGTTAATATACCATCCATGCAGTTTAAATAACAGTAAAATAAAAAAAAGCAACTAGCACAAACAAAACAAATAAAAGACTTCGAACGATGAGTCAAAACAAATTTCCTACATACACATCTTGATTTTCCGAGTTCAAATCAAATCTTAAGGGTTTTTCGTCTTTTTCCTTCAAGAAGAATTTATTTCTAAAACTATAACCAACTCTTTCCTAATTTCTAAAAAAATTTCGGCAGAGTCCTGTTTAAAAAATGGCCCCTACAACACCCATGACATCAACACAAAATGCAAAATGTACACTTTCCAACAATCGCATGACAATGGCACCCGTGCACATTTTTCAATTTTTCAAGATTTTCAAGATGCATGTTTCATTTTTCAAATAAATCAATGGTTTTCAAAAGACTTCCGAATTTTTTTTAAAGTCACCTCAAATGTTTTAAAAAATATTCCAATCTTTTTCCAAATTTCAAACTTTAAAAATTTCATCAATTTCTTGGGTTTTCTAATTTTTTCTAATTTTCTAAATATTTTTCTATTTTTTAAAAAATCAAAAATTCACCGAGTTTTCAAAAAATCACGAAACTTCATACGGTTGTTAAATATATTTTTCTAAGGCACATTGCACAAAAACATAGCCAGAAAACCCAATACCCATGCCTGTAGGAACAAATCCCCTATTCCTGCAGAAAGCCCCCTTCTCATAATCACGAAAAATCATTCAAATTCAATCAAACAACCATCAAAATGCAAAAACAATATCACCAAAGTGTTCAAAACATATCAAAACATTAATTTCCACTATTCACATGATTCAAACGAAGTTCTACACATCAAAATCAACAAAATTTGAAAACTCACCTTTTGGAAGTTCTCCGGCGAAATCTTCTCTTCCGGCGACTTTTCTGGCAACGTGGTCTCCTTTCGGTAATCACCCACAGTCCCTAAGGAGTGCTCCTTCAAGGTTCAAGTCGATTTCCACTTGAAGACTCTCGGATTCTCCAAAAACTCTTCAAATCCCATAAGCGTTCGAACTAGAATTTTCTGGTTTTAACTTTAAACCTAGAGCCACTAGCAGAGGCGTCAGGCATTTTTTGCCAAAGGTGCCACTGCTAGTGGCGCCAGTTATAAATTCTGGGCAGTTTTGCCCTTTTTCTCTCCAAAACTCATTTTCGAAGGCCTTTTTGGCCCGTTATCCGTTTCCGACCCTCGTTGTCGAAAGATTTTCAATGTCCGTCCCTCCGACCGCCTCGCGGTCAATATGGGACTCTTACTCTTATCGTTTTCTGTCTTTGACAAGCAAAGACAGAAAAAGAGGTGCAGTTGTAAGCACCCCATTTTTGACCGCTCGGCAGTCTACACTCCGTCCAGACTTGTTTTCATGTCATTGTGGGCATATTCCAATCAAAACCAATTCTTTAGGTCCAAATTCCGTCTTTCCATCGCTTCGCGGGCCTGTCAAGCCCAAATAGAGGCAAAATGACCAAAATGCCCTTAGGGATATTGTCCTTTCCTTTCCGATTCCAATCCCCACTCTCGAGACAGCTTATTCCTCGAGACGGTTCCAATCCGGGCGTGTCTCTTTGGAGACGATAAGTCCCCTTTCAAATCCCTCTCTCGAGACAGTTTATTCCTCTAGACGGTTCCAATCCGAGCGCGTCTCTTCGAAGACGATAAGTCCCCTTTCCAATCCCCTCTCTCGGGACAGTTTATTCCTCGAGACGGTTCCCATCCAGGCACGTCTCTTCGGAGACGATAAGACCCCTTTCCAATCCCTCTCTCGAGACAGTTTATTTCTCGAGACAGTTCCAATCCAGGCACGTCTCTTCAGAGATGATAAGACCCCTTTCCAATCCCTCTCTCGAGATAGTTTATTCCTCGAGACGGTCTGAGTGGCGAAACTACTCACAAAACCGTTAAAGTAGCGGAAATACTCACAAGTAGGTCGATATAGGGAATAGCCAACAAACCCCTGTGTCACGACGACCGCTGTTAGAGTGGCGGAAACACTCAAAACCCAGGTAAACACCAGTGTCTGTTAGCCCACTTTGGTGAAAAATGACCAAACTGTCCTTTGGACCTTTTCCGAGACTTTCCGGTCAAGATGACCATTTTGCCCTTAGGCATCCAAACGCCCCGGGAACCACACCGGCTCTGGGTATCAAACCAGTAATTTTCCGAGAATACTTTTTATAGTATTCTCAACCTTCCTTTACCTTTCCGGATCATTCCGAGTCAGTTCCGGCCAACTCGGTACAAAATGACCGTTTTGCCCCTGGTGGGCCGGTCTCCTTTTTCGACCACACCGGCTCTGGGTATCAAACCGGTAACCTCTTGAGACTACTTTTTATAGTGTTCTCAACCTCCCCTTACCTTTTCGGATCATTCCGAGTTAGTTCTGGCTAACCCGGTGTGAAATGACCGTTTTGCCCCTAGTGGGCCGGTCTCCTTTTCTGACCACGCCAGCTCTGGAAATCAAACCGGCAACCTCTGGGAACATGCTAAATAATATTTTCAGATCCCAAGTCTTCTTCCGGGACAGTCCGAGTTCGCCCCGGTAGCTTCTCGGTCTGATTGACCGTTTTGCCCCTAAGGGCCCGGTCAACCTTTCCGACACATCTTATCCTCACTTTTCAAGTCAAATACCTCCAGGACACTATTTTAAGTGTTCCTGCTCCTTTCTGGCCTTCTGGGTCATTCCCGGCTTCATCAAATCATTCCCGGACTTTCCGGAGTCACTCCTAGTGAAGTCAGGCTAAAGATTGCATGGTAGTCACTAGTACAGGTGCCCAAATCTAGTCAAAGATACGTTGCTTGCCAACCTTAAACATTTCCTAAATGGCTGGTGCCACTACTAGTGGCACCAAGCCAAAAAATGGCCTGGCACCACTCCTAGTGGCGCCAGTGTAAACTTTGGCCTGACGCCACTGCAACAGGCGCCGGTATTGTCCAACCTCTATAAATACAGAGCTTCATTCAACATGGGGGGGGGGGGGATCCGTAAAATCAACCTAAAAATCCTATATTTCGATATACAGAGCTCGAACACCTCCAAAACCCTAGTTTTCTTAGGTTTCCCAAACCCTAGCCACCCTACACTAAACCCTAGCCTCATATACACTTCTATACATCCCCATACACTCATACACTAGCCTTCAACCAACCTTTGAAGACTTGAAGAGCTGCCATCTAAAACTTGAAGACAACCCTTGAAGGTTGAAGAAGAAGATCAAGACGAAGACCGAAGATTGAAAACAAGCAAGGCGCGTAAAATAAAGAAGACATATGGTAGGCTTTCTATTTAAATTTTCGCACTTCCCCTTTCTCTCTTCTCTCTCCTAACCCACTTGGGTTTTCTCTATTTTAATCCCCCATCTCTTTCCCCCCTTTCTTTGCATGCTTGAAACAAGGGAATTCCCGGTCCATGTGTAGAATTGGGCTATTGGAGAGTCACCGTGTCGGGGGCTTTCTTCTAGTCTAACCAGAGACCACGTGGGTCCGGCCCCCTTGATTATGTGGTGAACCCTTAACCTTGTATGTTCACCACCCCAAATTGCATTGTGCATATCGTAGTCTTGCATCTTCCAAAATTCGTTTTCAAACTCGTTTTCAAAACCGTTTTCAAAGTTGTTTTCAAAATTGCATCAAAATCTCTTTTTCAAAAACTTGTTTTCAAAACCACAATTCTAGGGTGATTCTAGCCTTTCCATGGTTAGGATTGCTTTAGGAAAGTGTTACATTCAGAGTGACCAATATGGTCCATATTTTCAAATCTTATTGTTTTCCAAAACCGCTTTCCTAAATTGGTTCTAGCCCTCTTATGGTTAGAATTGCTTTAGGAAAGTGAGATGTTTTTACACCTTCTAAAAACTCTCTTTTCAAAAAGTCTTTCTTCCTAAAAATCTCTTTTTCAACATACTTTCCTAAAACTCTCCTCTCCAAAATTGTTTTCAAAAACTCTCTCCCAAAATCAATTTTTCAAAACTCCCTTTTTCAACTCCTTTCCAAAATCCTCTCCCCAAAATTCACTTTCTAAAAACATTCCCTAAATTCACTTTCCTAAAAACTCTCTTTCCAAAAAATCTTCCTTCTAGAAACTCCCCTCTAGGATTTTTCCTCCCAAAATCTATGTTTCCAAAAACACACTTTTCAAAAACTCCTTCTTTCCAAAAATCTTTCCAAAAACTCCTCCCTAGGATTCTCTTCTAGAAAACCTTTGTTTCCAAAAACGCACTTTCCAAAAACTCTCTCCTTAGAAGCCCAAGTCAAGCCCTAGAACTCACAATTAGGAAACCCTAATTTTCTTTCCAAAAACATGGTTTTCAAGCTTTGCCCCAAACCTAGGTTTCCAAACCTCTTGTTTTTACATCCAAACCATAAATGTTTCCAAAACCTCTTTTCTACGTTAAAATTTCACACTTTCAAAACTAGGGTTTCTAGAATCTCCCTTTCCAAATCTTTGCCAAATCAAATCTTCCCTTTAGGAAACCATATCTAATCTCCCTGTTTAGGAAACTAGATCCCGTCCTCCGTTTTTGGAAACAAAATCAAACCTTTGCTTTTAGAAACCAAATCCAATCCCTTCCTAATCCAAACCTTTCTTAATTCAATTCATTCCTAAACCATAAGTTTCCTAAACTTAAACTTTAAATCTTTCCTTAAATTTCAAAATCCAACTCTTTCCTAATTCAACTCCTTCCTAATCATTCACTTTCTTAAATCTTAAGTTTCCAAGACTTGAACATAAAAATCTTTCCTAAAATTCTAAAATTCAACCCTTTCCTAATTCTACCCTCTTTTCAAATATTAACTTTTCAAACCCAAGTTTTCAAACCTTTCCTAAATTCCAACCTTTTCCAATTTCAAGATTTTCTAAAATTCAAATTCTAAGACTTTCTAAATCTTAAACTTTCTAAATTTCAAATCTTTCCAAATTCAAAACTTTCTAAATTTGAAACTTTCTCAAGTTAAATCTTTCTAAACTAAAATCTTTCCAAATTCTAAACTTTCCAAAACTTCAAAATCTTTTCAAATCTAAAATTTTCCTAATTTGGGAACTTTCCTAATCTGAAAACCTTTCCTTTTTCGAAAACTTTCTAAACTCGAAACTTTCTAATTTCAAAACTTTCCTAATCCTAAAACCTTTCCTTTTTCGAGAACTTTCTAAACTCGAAGCTTTCCAATTTCAAAACTTTCCTAAAATGACGCTTTCCTAAATCGGACCTTTCTTAATTCAAACATTTCCTAAATCTAATCTTTCCTAATCTCTCAAACCTTCCAAGTCGAGTCAAATCTTTCCTAAGTCTCTTTCGTAAGTCTTGGTTTCCTAAACCTTCGTCTTTTCAAAATAAGTCTAAATCTCTCTTCCAAGTTCTATCTTTTCAAATCAAAATTCAATCTTTTCAATTCCAAAATTCCAAATTCTAATTTTCAATCCTCTATTCAAAGTTCAATCTCTCAATCTTCCAATTCAATTTTCAGTTCAATCTCCTTCTTCAAATCAATTATTCTATTTTCAATCGGACTCTTGTCTGAAATACGACTGACCTGATTCCCCCAAAGGGATACGTAGGCTACCTTCATAGGTGCGGTCACAATACTTTTCAAACTTTCAATTCCACCCTCATGGGTGCGGTCTCCACATTTTTCAAATCTCAAATTCCAATCTATTTTCAAAATTCCAATTTCAAAATTTCTATTTTCAAATATCTATTTTCAATTTTCAAACTTTCCAATTTCAATTTCATCTCTTCAAATCTATTTTCAAATTAAATCAATTTCAAATCAATCTCTTTTCAAATCTATTTTTCAATTCTCTTAACTTGCACTTGCATATCATGCATCATGTTAGTTTCTTTTCAAACATTATTTTTCAAAGTGAATAGGGTTGAACATATGTTAATTAAAGACTCTCATAGGTGAATCTAGGGTAGATTGACATGTAGGTACTGAAAGGGCGGGGTAGGGTGATAGCTTAGTGGGTCTTCCCTACACGTAACCAACCTCCGAACCTAAATCACTGTTTTCAAAGACCAAAATGAGTTATTTTTCTAAAAAGGGCTAAATTTTTTCCAAAGGTTGCCAAACAACCTGTTTTCTTAAAAACTCTCTCTTAAGGAGATATTTTCAAAATCGTTTTTCAAAACCCTAAGTGTAGTCTTCGGATTATGCTTAGTTTTTTAGGTGACCTAACTCACCTTAATCAAGTTAGGTGGCGACTCCAAATCTTTTTCAAAAGCCCTTTATTCAAATCAATTTTCAATTCAAACCTAGTCGCACTCATTCTTTTAGGAGGGTGAGTTCTAACGAGAGAGTACATCATTTTTCCCGCTTGGGTGAGTATTCCTCGAGTGCGAACAATCTGGGCGCAACAGGAAGGCTATAGTTTTGATGTAGAAAATAGGTTTTGAAAAAAAAAATATATATATATATATATATTAGTACATCATTTTTCCCGCTTGGGTGAGTATTCCTCGAGTGCGAACAATCTGGGCGCAACAGGAAGGCTATAGTTTTGATGTAGAAAATAAGAGGTTTTGGAAACCTAGGTTTTGAGGCCAAAATAAGGGATTAGAAATCATATTTTTGGGAAGGAAGATTAGGGTTTCCTAAACATGGGTTCTAAGATTTAACTTGGACTCTAAGGAAAGAGTTTTTGGAAAATGATTTTTTTTTTTTTTTTTGGATAGAGGAATTTTTGAAAGGAAATCCTAGAGAAGAGTTTCTAGAAAGTAAATTTTGAAAAGAGAGAGTTTTTGAAAAAGAAATCCTAGAGAGGGGTTTTTAGAAAGAGATTTTTGGGAAGAAATGTTTAGGACGGAAACGTAAGAAGCGTCTTTGGAAAGTGGACTTTGAAGAAAATGTTTTTGGAAGGGAGCTTGTAGGAAAGACATTTTTGGAAAGAGATTGTTGGAAAGGAGATTGGAGAGAGTTTTCTAAGAAGGAAACCTAGGGAGTGTTTTTGGGAGAGGAATTTTGAAGAGGCAATTTTGGAAAGGAGTTGAAAAGGGAGTTTGGAAAATAGATTTTTGGAAGGAGTTTTTGAAAAGCAATTTTGGGAAAGGAATTTGAAAAAGGAGATTGGAGAGCATCTTTAGAAAGTATGTTGAAAGAGAGGTTTTTAGAAGGATGGATTTGAAAAGAGAGTTTTTGGGAAAGTATGAAAATATCTCACTTTCCTAAAGCAATTCTAACCATAAGGAGGTTAGAACCACTTTAAGAAAGTGGTTTTGAAAACAACAAGGATTTGAAAATATGGACCATGAAAGTCACTTTAAATGTAACACTTTCCTAAAGCAACCCTAGCCATGAAAAGGCTAGAATCACCCTAGGATTGTGATTTTGAAAACAAATTTTGGAAAAAAAGATTTTGATGCAATTTTGAAAACAATGTTAATGCAAGTTTTGAAAACGAGTTTGAAAACGATTTTGGAAGAATGCAAGATCATGATGTGCACAATGCAAAGAGGGTCGTGAACATACAAAGTTAAAAGCTTCACCACATAATCAAGAGAGGCCGAACCCACGTGGTCTCCGGTTAAACTAAAAGAAAGCCTCCGACACGGTGACTCTCCAATAGCCTAATCCTACACATGGACCGAGAACTCCCTTATTTCAAGCATGCAAGAAGGGGGGGGGGGGAGAAGATGAGGGATTAAAATAGAAGAAACTCAAGTGGGCTAGGGGAGAGAAGAGATGGGGGAAGTGCGTAAACTTAAAGAGAAAGCCTACCTTGTGTCTTCTTTATTTTGCTTAGCTTTGCGCACTTTTCTTTGCTTGTCTTGCTTCGGTCTTCACTTCAATCTTCAAGAGCTTATCTTCAATCTTCAAACCTTCAGATTGCAGCACTTCAAGTCTTCAAAGGAGGGTTGGAGGCTAGTGTATGAGTGTATAGAAGTGTATGTGAGTGTATAGAAGGCTAGGGTTTGTGTATGGAGGCTAGGGTTTGGAAACCTAAAGTAGACTAGGGTTTTGAGAGGCTACGAGCTCTGTATATATAAAAGTAGGGTTTTTAGACTGAATTTGTGGACCTCTTTTATGCTGGAGGAGGCTTTGTATTTATAGACAAGGGAATGACTTGGCGCCTGTTGCAGTGGCGCCAAGCCAAAAATGCTTCTGGTGCCACTAGAAGTGGCGCTAGGTAAAATATTGGCTTAGCTCCACCACTAGTGGTGCCAGCCAGTTAGGAAATTTTTAAGGTCGGCAAGCAACGTATCTTGAGAAGATTTGGGCGCCTGTATTAGTGACTACCATGTAATTTTTAGTCTGGCTTCACTAGAAGTGACTTCGGAAAGTTCGGGAAGCACTTAAGAGATCGGGAATAGCCCGGAAGGCTAGAAAGGGACAGGAACCCTTAGAATAGAGTCCTAGAGGTATTAGCCTTGAAAAAGGATGACAAGAATTATTGGAAGGGTTGACCGGGCCATTAGGGGCAAAACGGTCAATTAGACCAAAAAGTTGCCAAGACGGACTCGGAATGTCTCGAAAGAAGACTTGAGATTTAGAAACATTATTTAGACTATTTCCAAAGGCTACAGGCTTGATATTTAGAGTCGGTGTGGTTAGAAAAGGCGACCGGCCCACCAGGGGCAAAATTGTCATTTTGCACCGGGTTTACTGGAACTAACTCAGAATGATCCGGAAAGATAAAGGAAGGTCAGGAATACTATAAGAAGCATTCTTGGGAGATTACCGGTTTGATACCCAGAGCCGATGTGGTCAGAAAAAGGCGATCGGCCCACTAGGGGCAAAACGATCATTCTGCACCGAGTTTACCGGAACTGACTCGAAATGATCCAGAAATATAATAGAAGGTTGAGAAGACTATAAGAAGCATTCTTGGGAAGCTACCAATTTGATACCCAGAGCCGGTGTGGTCCCCGGGGTGTTCGGATGCCTAGAGGCAAAATGGTCGTCTTGACTGGAAAGTCTCAAAACTGGCCCGAAACAGCCTAGAAGGCACCTAATCATGCCGAATCGTCTCTAAGAAGATCTTGAAAGGGGTGGACTTACCATTTTGAGGACTCAGGTGTGTTCTCGAGAAACATGCCGAAAAATGGCCCTAGGGGCAGGTTGGTCATTTTTCACCGAAGTGGGCTA
Organism: Euryodendron excelsum; assembly: GCA_033060915.1. Classification (NCBI taxonomy): domain Eukaryota; kingdom Viridiplantae; phylum Streptophyta; class Magnoliopsida; order Ericales; family Pentaphylacaceae; genus Euryodendron; species Euryodendron excelsum. Next base: position 29,571,565 of record CM065379.1, read on the forward strand.
GCAGACACTAGTGTTGACCTGAGTTTGGAGTGTTTTCGCCACTTTGATGACGGTCTCATGATATAGGAGTTTGGAAATTCCCTATATCGACCTGTTTGTGAATATTTTCACTACTCTGACGGTTGTGATGTTTACGAATATTTCCGTTACTCTGACGGTTCGCGATCATTCCGGAGACTGCCTGATCTTAGGAAGCTGCTAAAGGGACTTAGCGCCTGAGAAGTCAACTTTCTCAGAAGGCATGCCTGAAACTGACAATTCTGCATTGGCGGGCTAGCAGGCAACAAAGGTGGACCGTTCTACCATCTAGGGGACTTGGGGTCTCGTCCCGGTTGACAAGTTAAAAGAGGACTTACTGTCTTCGGAAAGACATACCTGATTTGGGATATGGAAAGGGGACTTATCATCTTCAGAAAGACGTGCCTGATTTGGAATTGGAAAGGGGAATTGCCGTATTTGGAAAGATACGCCTGATTTGGGATTGGAAAGGATAATGCCCCTAAGGGCATTTTGGTCATTTTGCCTCTATTTGGGCCCGGTGGGCTCGTGAAGTGATAGATAGACGGGATTAGACTTAGAGAGTTGCTTTCAATTGGAATACGTCCATACTGACTTGAGTACAAGCCTTGACGGACCGTAGACTACCAAGCGGTCAAAAATGGGGTGCTTACAATATGAAAATGGGTGCATAGAGTATAAGGAGAAAGAATACAGTTGAAGTAAACATGCATGTTTGAACAGTTAGAAAAGCATTATAACAGTAAGAATATAGTCATTATAATAATAGGAATAAGCAGGTATAAATGAAAGTAAGAGCAGTCGCCCTTTCCTCCATGGTTTTGGAAAACGGTGCACGTGTCTTAAATCCGGCAAAGGTTCGGCTATGCAAAGTGTTTATATGAGCATGAGGTTGAGGGTTGACTAATGCGTCCTGTAAGCACCCCATTTTTGACCGCTCGGCAGTCTACACTCCGTCCAGACTTGTTTTCAAGTCATCGTGGGCATATTCCTATCGAATCCAATTCTCTAGGTCCAAATTCCGTCTTTCCATCGCTTCGCGGTCCTGTCAGGCCCAAATAGAGGCAAAATGACTAAAATGCCCTTAGGGGCATTGTCCTTTCCTTTCCAATTTCAATCCCTCTCTCGAGACAGTTTATTCCTCGAGACGGTTCCAATCCAGGCACGTCTCTTCGGAGACGATAAGTCCCCTTTCCAATCCCACTCTCGAGACAGTTTATTCCTCGAGACGGTTCCAATCCAGACACGTCTCTTCGAAGATGATAAATCCCCTTTCCAATCCCACTCTTGAGACAGTTTATTCCTCGAGACGGTTCCAATCCAGGTGCGTCTCTTCGAAGACGGTAAGACCCCTTTCCAATCCCACTCTCGAGACGATTCCAATCCAGGCACATCTCTTTAGAGACGATAAGACCCCTTTCCAATCCCTCTCTCGAGATAGTTTATTCCTTGAGACGGTCCGAGTAGCGAAACTACTCACAAAACTGTTAGAGTAGCGGAAATACTCACAAAACCGTTAGAGTAGCGGGAATACTCACAAAACCGTTAGAGTAGCGGAAATACTCACAAATAGGTCGATATAGGGAATTGGTAACAAATCCCTGTGTCACGATGACCACCATTAGAATGGCGGAAACACTCAAAACTCAGGTCAACACCAGTGTCTATTAGCCCACTTCGGTGAAAAATGACCAAACTACCCTTTAGACCTTTTCTGGTCAAGATGACCATTTTGCCCCTAGGCATCTGAATGCCCCGGGAAGCACACCGGCTCTGGGTATCAAACCGGTAACCCTATGGGATTGCTCTTTATAGCACTCTCAATCTTCCTTTATCTTTCCGGATCATTCCGAGTCAGTTCTGGCCAACCCGATACAAAATGACCATTTTGCCCCTAGTGGGCCGGTTTCCTTTTCCGATCACACCGGCTTTGGGTATCAAACCGGTAACCTCCTGAGAATGCTTCTTGTATTATTCTCAGTCTTTCCTTATCTTTTCAGATCATTCCGAGTCAGTTCTGGCCAACCCGGTGCAAAATGACCGTTTTGCCCCTGGTGGGCCGATCTCCTTTTCCGACCACGCCGACTCTGGGAATCAAACCAGAAACCTTTAGGAACATTTTAAATAATGTTTCCAAATCCCAAGTCTTCTTCCGGGACAGTCTAAGTCTGTCCCGGCTGTTTCCTAATCCGATTGACCGTTTAGCCCCTAAAGGCCCGGTCAACCTTTCCGACCCATCCTATCCTCATTTCTCAAGTCAAATACCTCTAGGACACTATTTTAAGTGTTCATGCTCCTTTTCAGCCTTCTGGATAATTCCCGACTCCTCCAAATCATTCTCGGACTTTCCGGAGTCACTCCTAGTGAAGGCAGGCTAAAATTTGCATGGTAATCATTAGTACAGGCGCCCAAATCTAGTCAAAGATACGTTGCTTGCCGACTTATAAAGTTTCCTAAGTGGCTGGCGCCACTAGTAGTGGCGCCAAGCCAAGAATTGGCCTGGCGCCACTCCTAGTGGCGCTAAGAGAAATTTTACCCTGGCGCCATTGCAACAGGCGCCAGGTTTGTCCCACCTCTATAAATACAGAGCCTCATTCAACGTGAAAGGGGTCTACAAACTTAACCTAAAAATCCTATATTTCGATATACAGAGCTTGAGCACCTCCTAAACCCTAGCTTCCCTAGGTTTTCCAAACCCTAGCCACTCTACACAAACCCTAGCCCCCTATACACTTATACACTCCCCCATACACTCACACACTAGCCTTCAACCATCCTTTGAAGACTTGAAGAGCTGCAATCCAAAGCTTGAAGACAACTCTTGAAGACTGAAGGTGAAGATCAAGACGAAGACATAAGACCGAAGACAGTGTGGCGGGCAAAATAAACAAGACATACGGTAGGCTCTCAATTTAAATTTTCGCACTTCCCCCCTCTCTCTTCTCTCTCCTAACCCACTTGGGTTTTCTCTATTTTAATCCCCCATCTCTTTCCCCCCTTTCTTTGCATGCTTGAAACAAGGAGATTCCCGGTCCATGTGTAGGATTGGACTATTGGAGAGTCACCGTGTCGGGGGCTTTCTTCTAGTCTAACGAAAGACCACGTGGGTTCGGCCCCCTTGATTATGTGGTGAACCCTTAACCTTGTATGTTCACGACCCCAAATTGCTATTGTGCATATCATAGTCTTGCATCTTCCAAAAACCGTTTTCAAAGTTGTTTTTGAAAACGTTTTCAAACTTGTTTTCAAAATTGCATCAAAATCTCTTTTTCAAAAACTTGTTTTCAAAACCACAATTCTAGGGTGATTCTAGCCTTTCCATGGCTAGGGTTGCTTTAGGAAAGTGTTACATTAAAAGTGACCTTTTTGATCTATATTTTCTAATCTTATTGTTTTCCAAAACCACTTTCTTAAAGTGGTTCTAGCCCTCTTATGGCTAGAATCGCTTTAGGAAAGTGAGACGTTTTCATACTTTCCAAAAAACTCTCTCTTCAAAAATCCCTTCCTAAAAATCTCTTTTTCAACATACTTTCCTAAAACTCTCCGTTTCAAAATTGTTTTCAAAAACTCCCTCCAAAATCTATTTTCCAAAGCTTCCTTTTTCAACTCTTTTCCAAAAAACTCCCTTTCCTAAAAATTCACTTTCTAAAAACGCTCCCTAAAAATCTTTCTAAAAACTCTCTTTTCGAAACTCTTCCCTCTAGAAACTCCTCCCTAGGGTTCTCTTCTAGAAAACGCATTTTTCAAAAAACTCTTTTCTTAGAGCCCAAGTCAAGTCCTAGAACCTACAATTAGGAAACCCTAATTTTCTTCCCAAAAATATGGTTTTCAAACTTTGCCTCAAACCTAGGTTTCCAAAATCTCTTGTTTTCACGTCCAAACTATACATGTTTCCAAAACCTCTTTTCTACGTCAAAACTATGATTTTCCAAATCTAGGGTTTTTAGAATCTCCTTTCCAAATCCTTACCAAATCCTATCTTCCCTTTAGAAAACCGAATCAAATCTCCCCATTTAGGAAACTAGATCCCGTCCTCTGTTTTTGGAAACAAAATCCAACCTTTCTCTTTTAGAAACCAAATCCAATCCCTTCCTAATCTAAACCTTTCCTAATTCAATTCCTTCCTAAACCATAAGTTTCCTAAACCTAAACTTTAAACCTTTCCTTAAATTTCAAAATCCAACTCTTTTCTAATTCAAATCCTTCCTAAACTTCTACTTTCCTAAATCTTAAGTTTCCAAAAACTTGAACATAAAAATCTTTCCTAATTCAACCCTTTCCTAATTCTACCTTCTTTTCAAATCTGAACTTTTCAAACCTAAGTTTTCAAACTTTTCCTAAACTCAAACCTTTCCTAATTTCAAGATTTTCTAAAATTCAAACTCTAAAACTTTCTAAATCTTAAAATTTCTAAATTTCAAATCTTTCTGAAATCAAAGCTTTCTAAATTTGAAACTTTCTCAAGTTAAAATTTTCTAAACTTCCAAACTTTCTAAATTCTAAACTTTCCAAAACTTCAAAATCTTTCTAAATCTTAGGCTTTTCTAAACTCAAAACTTTCTTAATTCAAACATTTCCTAAACTGAAAACTTTCCTTTTTCAAACCTTTCCTAAAACGAAACTTTCTTATTTTCAAAACTTCCTTGTTTTCAAAGCTTTCCAAATTCAAAACTTCCCTTTTTCAAAACATTACAAAATTCAAAACTTTCTTAACTTGAAACTTTCTAAATTCTAAGCCTTTTTTAAACTAAACTTTTCCTAATTCAAAAACATTTCTAAATTCAATACCTTCCTATTTCAAAACTTTCCTAAAGTGAAAACTTTCCTAAACCTAAAACAATCCTAATTCAAAACTTTCCTAAAACAACACTTTCCTAAGTTGAAACTTTCTTAATTCAAAACTTTCCTAATTTCAAAACTTTCCAAAAATGAAACTTTCTTAAAATGACACTTTCCTAACTTGAACCTTTCCTAATTCAAACATTTCCTAAGTCCAATCTTTCCTAAGTCTCTTTCCTAAGTCTAGGTTTCCTAAACCTCCATCTTTCCAAAATAAGTCTAAATCCCTCTTCCAAGTTCTCTCTTTTCAAATCAAAATTCAATCTTTTCAATTCCAAGTTCCAATTTTCAATCCTTTATTCAAAGTTCAATCTCTCAATCTCCTAATTCAATTTCCAATTCAATCTCCTTCTTCAAATCAATTCTTCTCTTTTCAATTGGACTCCGGTCCGAACTACGACTGACCTGATTCCCCCAAAGGGATACGTAAGCAACCTTCATAGGTGCGGTCACAACGCTTTTCAAACTTTCAATTCCACCCTCATGGGTGTGGTCTCCATATTTTCAAATCTCAAATTCCAATCTATTTTCAAAATTCCAATTTCAAAATTTCTATTTTCAAATTTCTATTTCTAAATTTTCATACTTTCCAATTTCAATTCTATCTCTTCAAATCTATTTTCAAATCAAATTCTTTTCAAATTTATTTCCAAATCTATTTTTCAATTCTCATTCCTTACGCTTGCATACCATGCATCATATTTTTCAAACATTATTTTTCTAAAGTGAAATAGGATTGACCAATAGTTAGTTGAAGACTCCCATAGATGAATCTAGGGTAGATTGACTTGTAGGTACCGAAAGGGCGGGGTAGGGTGATAGCTTAGTGCGTCTTCCCTACACGTAACCAACCTCCGAACCTAGGATCACTAATTTCAAAGACCAAAAGGAGTTATTTTCTAAAAAGGGCTAAATGTTTTCCAAAGGTTGCTAAACAACCTGTTTTCTTAAAAACCCTCTCTTGAGGTGGTATTTTCAAATCGTTTTCCAAATCCCTAAGTGTAGTCTTCGGATTATTCTTAGTTTTTAGGTGACCTAACTCACCTTAATTAAGTTAGGTGGCGACTCCGAATCTTCTTCAAAAGCCCTTTATTTAAATCTATTTTCAATTCAAACCTAGTTGCACTCATTCTTCTAGAAGGGTGAGTTCTAACGAGAGAGTACAACATTTTTCCCACTTGGGTGAGTATTCCTCGAGTGCAAAAAATCTGGGCGCGACATGTCCTAAAAAGGCTCGGTCCCCGAATCTTCAAACCTAGGCCAACTCCCCGAGGTGGTGCCATGATCGGTTGGTGATCCAAGCGGAGAAACCATCAAGAGGTCATAGGCGAAGAAATTGACACAGCATCTTACCCACAACCAATATACCGTTCCCCCTTTCTAACTAGAAGGGTCATATCAGGGTAAAAATGTAAGTGCACGTACAATGTGTGTGTCATTTTTGAAAGTAGAGAAAAGAGCCCAACAACTCCCATTCATCCTGTTCGTCACATTCATGCATGGCAATTAATAAAATTTAAACAAAAAGTGCACCTACAAAACAAAGATGCAAGATTTAGTATGTGGATGGAAAACTTAATGTAAGATAATATGAATGCATGTTTTTGAAAACAACTTTGAAAATTTAATTTTGAAAATTGAAAGTGGATAGATGTGGATAAGTTAATTGAAGACGCTACATGGGTGAAGGGTAAAGAGACATGACTATGGCCTAACCCTCTAAGTATCCCCAATGAAGTCGCCAACTGTCGCGCCCAAATTTTTTGCACTCGAGAAATACAAACACAAGCAGGAGAAATACTATACTCTCTCATTAGAACTCATCCTCCTAAAAGAATGAGTGGGACTAGGTTTGAATTGAAAATAGATTTGAATAAAGGGCTTTTGAAAACAATTTGGAGTCGCCACCTAACTTGATTAAGGTGAGTTGGGTCACCTAAAAACTAAGCACAATCCGAAAACTACACTTAGTGTTTTTGAAAAACGATTTTGAAAATAATTCCTCAAGAGAGAGTTTTTAAGAAAACATGTTGTTTGGCAGCCTTTAGAAAACATTTAAGCCCTTTTTTAAAAATAAACTCCATTTTGATCTTTGAAAACAATGATCCTAAGTTCAAAGGTTGATTACGTATAGGGAAGACGCACTAAGCCATCACCCTACTGTAAGCACCCCATTTTTAACCGCTCGGCAGTCTACAGTCTGTCCAAACTTATATTTAAGTCAATGTGGACATTTTCTGAGTCAAATCAACTTTCCAAGTCTAATCCCGTCTATCCATCGCTTCGCGGGCCCACCAGGCCCAAATAGAGGTAAAATGACCAAAATGCCCTTGGGGGCATTGTTTAGTCCAATTCCAAACTAGGCATGTCTTTCTGAAGACGATAAGTCCCCTTTTCGATTCCAATTCCAATCCCTCTCTTAAGAAAGTTGATTCCTCGAGATGGTAAGTCTATCTTTCCAGCACGTTTTTTGAAGAAAGTTTCTTTAGACCGGTAAGTCCCTTCAAACCTGTCGACCAGGACGAGACCCCAAGTCCCTTAGATGGTAGAACGGCCCACCTTTGGCGCCTATTAGCCCTCCAATATAGAAATGTCCGTTTCGACATTCCTTCAGAGAAAGTTGACTTCTCAGGTGCTAAGTCCCTTTCGTAGCTTCCCGAGATCAGGCAGTCTCGGGAATGAACGCGAACCGTCAGAGTAGCAGAAGTATTCGCAAATATCGCAACCGTCAGAGTAGCGAAAATACTCACAAACAGGGAATTGCCAACAAATCCATGTATTAAGAGACCGTCGTCAGAGTGGCGGAAACACTCAAAACCCAGGTCAACATCAGTGCTTGCTAGCCCACTTCGGTGAAAAATAACCAAACTGCCCCAGGGCCATTTTTTGGCACGTTTCTCGAGAAAATACCTAAGTCCTCAAAACGGTAAGTCCACCCTTCCAAGATTGTCTTCAAAGCAATCCGGCATGATTAGGTGCCTTCGAGTCAGTTTCGGGCCAATTCTGAAACTTTTCGGTCAAGATGACCATTTTGCCCCTAGGCATCCGAACGCCACGGGAACCACACTGGCTCTGGGTATCAAACCAGTAACCTCCCGAGAATGCTTTTTATAGTATTCCCAACCTTCCTTTATCTTTTTGGATCATTCTGAGTCAGTTTTGGCAAACCTGGTGCGAAATAACAGTTTTGCCCCTAGTGGGCCGATTGCCTTTTTTGACCACACCAGCTCTGGGTATCAAACCGGTAGCCTTTGGGAACATTCTAAATAATGTTTCCAAATCTTGGGTCTTCTTCCGGGATATTTCGAGTCCATCCCGGCAACTTTCTGGCCTGATTGACCATTTTGCCCCTAATGGCCCAATCAACCCTTCCAACAAACCTTGACATCCTTTTTCAAATCCATTACCCCTGGGACCCTATTCTAAGGGTTCCTGCCCTTTTCCGGCCTTCCAGGCCATTCCCGGTCCCTTTAGTCCTTCCCGGACTTTTCGGAGTCACTCCTAGTGAAGCTAGGCTAAGAATTACATGGTAGTCACTAGTACAGGCGCCTATATCTTCTTAAGATACATTACTTGCCGAATTAAAAACTTTCCTAAGTGGTGCTAGGCCAAAAAATGGTCTGGCGCCACTAAGATGTAAAGTTTGGCCTAGCGCCACTGCAACAGGCTCCAGGTTGCTCTTCCCTCTATATATATAGAGGCTCTTCCAGCGTAAAAGAGGTCTGCAAACTCAATTTGAAAATCCTACTTTTTGATATACAGAGCTCGTAGCCTCATTAAACCCTAGTCTCCTTAGGTTTTCCCAAACCCTAGCCTCTTATACACTCATACACTCTCATATACTCATACACTAGTCTCAAACCCACCATTGAAGACTCGGATTGCTGCAACTATGAAGTTTTGAAGATTGAAGACAAACTCTTGAAGACTGAAGCGCAGACCGAAGCGAAACAAACAAAGCAAAGCGCGCAAAGCTAAGCAAAATAAAGAAGACACTAGGTAGGCTTCTTATTTACGTTTACGCATCTTCCCCCTCTCTCTTCTCCCTCTGAACCCACTTGGGTTTTCTTCTATTTTAATCCCCTATCTTCTTCCCCCCCTTTCTTGCATGCTTGAAACAAGGGATTTCCCGATCCATGTGTAGGATTAGGTTATTGGAGGATCACTATGTCGGGAGCTTTCTTTTAGTCTAATCGAAGACCACGTGGGTTCGGCCTCCTTGTTTATGTGGTGAAATCTTTAACCTTATATGTTTATGACCCCAACTTGCATTGTGCATATCATGATCTTGCATTCTTCCAAAATTCCTTTTCAAACTTGTTTTCAAAAGCTTGCATCAAAACTGTTTTCAAAATTTGCATCGAAATCTTCTTTTTCAAAACTTGTTTTCAAAATCACAATTTTATAGTGATTCTAGCCTTTTCATGGCTAGGGTTTCTTTGGGAAAGTGTTACATTTAAAGTGACCAATATGGTCTATATATTTTCAAAACATTATTGTTTTCAAAACCACTATCTTAAAGTGGTTCTAATCTTCTCATGGTTAGAATTGCTTTAGGAAAGTGAGATGTTTTCTGTATTTTCTAAAAACTCTTTTTTCAAATCTCTCGCTCTAAAATCTCTTTTCTAACATACTTTTTAAAAACTCTTTTTAAATCCCTTTCCAAAATTGTTTTCAAAAGCTCCCTCCAAAAATCAATTTTTCAAAACTCTTTCCCAAAACGTTTTCCTCAAAGTTCACTTTCCTAAAAACGCTCCTTAAGTTTCCTTCTTAGAAAACTCTTTGCAAAAATCTCTTTCCTAAGAACTCCTTCCAAAATCTTCTTTCCAAAAACTCTCCTTTCAAAACTCACTTTCTAAAAACTCCTCTTTAGGATTTCCTTCTAAAAACTCCCTTTCTAAAAACTCACTTTCCAAAAATCTCTTTCCTTAGAGTCCAAGTTAAACCCTAGAACCCACAATTAGGAAACCCTATTTTCCTCGACATCAAATCCAACGAAGGTGTAAGCACCCCATTTTTTATCACTCGGCAGTCTACGGTCCGTCTAGACTTGTACTCAAGTCAATATGGACGTATTCCAATCGAAATCAACTCTCTAAGTCTAATCCTGTCTATTCATCGCTTCGCAGGCCCTGCTAAGCCTGAACAGAGGTAAAATGACTGAAATGCCCTTAGGGGCATTGTTCCTTTCCAATTCTAATCAGACACGTCTTTTCGAAGACTGTCAGTCCCCTTTCCAATCGGGCACGTCTTTTCGAAGACGGTAAGTCCCCTTTCCAATCAGGCGCGTCTTTTCGAAGACGATAAGTCTCCTTTCCAATCAGGCACGTCTTTCTAAAGACGATACGTCTCCTTTCCAATCCGGCATGTCTTTTCAAACATGGTAAGTCCCCATTCCAAATCTAAATCAAGCACGTCTTTTCGAAGACGGTAAGGTCCCTTTCCAATTCTAATTCGAATCCCTCTCTCGAGACAGTTGATATCTCGAGACGGTAATTCTATCCAATCCAGCACATTTTTCGCAGAAAATGTCTTCGAAACGGTAAGTCCGTTTAAACTTGTCGACCGGAACGAGACCCCAAGTCCCCTAGATGGTAGAATGGTCCACCTTTGGCGCTTGCTAGCCCGCTAATGCAGAAATGTCCATTTTAGGCTTGCCTTTCGAGAAAGTTGACTTCCCAACACTAAGTCCCTTTAGCAGCTTCTAGAAATCAGGCAGTCTCAAGAATGATTGCAAACCGTCAGAGTAGCGAAAATACTCGCAAACATCGCAATCGTTAGAGTAGCGAAAACACTCGCGAACAGGATGATATAGGGAATTGCCAACAAACCCTTGTATCACGGGACAGCCGTCAGAGTGGCGAAAACACTCAAAACCTGAGTCAACACCAGTGCCTGCTAGCCCACGTCGGTGAAAAATGACCAAACTGCCCCTAGGGCCTTTTTTCGACACGTTTCTCGAGAGCACACTTAAGCCCTCAAAACGATAAGTCCACTCTTCTAGATCATCCCAGAGATGATTCGGCATGATTAGGTGCCCCTCCAGTCCGTTTTGGGTTAATTCTAAGACTTTTTGGTCAAGATGACCATTTTGCCCCTAGGCGTCCGAACGCTCCGGAAACCACACCGGCCCTTGGGTATCAAACCGGTAACTTCTCGAGAATGGCTCCTACAATATTCTCAACCTTTCTTTATCTTTCCGAATCATTCCGAGTCAATTCCTGCAAACCCGATGCAAAATAATCGTTTTGCCCTTAGGGGGCCGGTCGCCTTTTCCGACCACACCGGCTCTGGGTATCAAACAGAAACCTTTGGGAATGTTCTAAATAATGTTTCCATATCTTAAGTTTTTTTCCAAGACATTCTAGGTCCGTCCTGGCAGCTTTCCGACTCAATTGACCGTTTTGCCCCTAAAGGCCCGGTCAATCCTTCTGACACATTCTATCTTCATTTTCAAGTCCAATACCTCCGGGACACTGTTCTAAGTGTTCCTGCCCTTTTCTTGGCCTTTCGGGCCAATCTTGGTCCTTTAAATCATTTCCGAACTTTTCGGAGTCACTCCTAGTGAAACCAAGCTAAAAATTGCATGGTAGTCACTAGTCCAAGCGCCAAAATCTGTCAAAGATACGTTGCTTGCCGACTTCACAAACTTTCCTAACTTGCTAGTGACGCCAAGAGGAATTTTGGCTTGGCGCCACTATAACAGGCGCTAGGTCTATCCCATCTTTATAAATACAAAGCCTCTTCCAACGTGAAGGAGGTCCGCAAACTCAGTCTAAAAATCTTAATATTCAATACACAGAGCTCGTGGCCTCCCAAAACCCTAGCTTCTCTAGGTTTTCCAAACTCTAGCCACCATACACAAAACCCTAGCCTCCTATACACTCATACACACCCTTATACACTTATACACTAGCCTCCAACCCTCCATTGAAGACTTGGATTGCTGCAACTCGAAGCTCTCGAAGACCAAGACAAAACCCTTGAAGACTGAAGCGAAGACCAAAGAAAAAGTAAGAAAAGCAAGGCGTGCAAAGCTAAGTGAAATAAACAAGACATACTGAAGGCTTTCTCTTTAAGTTTTTGCACTTCCCCCTCTCTCTTCTCTCTCCTAACCCACTTGGGTTTTCTCTATTTTAATTCCCCATCTTCTTCCCCCCTTTCTTTGTATACTTGAAACAAGGGGATTCCCAGTCCATGTGTAGGATTAGACTATTGGAGGGTCACTGTGTCGGGAGCTTTCTTTTAGTCTAACCGGAGACCACGTGGGTTCGGCCCCCTTGATTATGTGGTGAAGCCTTAACCTTGTGTGTTCACGATCCTAATTTGCATTGTGCATATCATTATCTTGCATTCTTCCAAAAATCATTTTCAAACTCGTTTTCAAAACTTGCATTAAACTTGTTTTCAAAATTGCATCAAAATCTCCTTTTTCAAAACTTGTTTTCAAAATCACAATTCTAGGGTGATTTTAGCTTTTCCATGGCTATGGTTGCTTTAGGAAAGTATTACATTTAAAGTGACTTTCATGGTCCATATTTTCAAATCTTGTTATTTTCAAAACCACTATCCTAAAGTGGTTCTAGGCCTCTTATGGTTAGAATCGCTTTAGGAAAGTGAGATATTTTATATATACATTCCAAAATCTCTTCTTGAAAATCTCCTCCTAAAAATCTCTTTTCCAACATGTTTTCTGAATACTCTTCTTTCCAAAATTGTTTTCTAAAAACTTCCTCCAAAAATCTATTTTCCAAAACTACTCTTTTCAACCTCCTTTCCAAAACACTCTCCTCAAAATTCACTTTTGTAAAAACTCTTTCCAAAAAGCTTCTTCCAAAATCTTGTTTCCAAAATTCTCTCAAAGTTTTACTTTCCAAAAACTTCCTTCCTAAAGTTCTTTTCAGAACACATTTCCTAAAAACTCCTCTTTAGAATCTCCCTCCAAAATCTTCGTTTCCAAAAACTCACTTTCCAAAAATCTCTTTCCTTGGAGTCCAAGTCAAGCCCTAGAACTCACAATTAGGAAATCCTAATTTTCTTTCCAAAAACATGGTTTTCGAACTTGCCTTAAAACCTAGATTTCCAAAACCTCCCTTTCTACAGCAGAATCATAAGTTTCCAAAAAACCTCTTTTCTATGCTAAAACTATAGTTTTCCAAATCTAGGGTTTCTAAAACCTCCATTTCCAAATCCCTGTCAAATCCAATATTTTATTTAGGAAACCAAATTCAATCTCCTCTTTAGGAAACTAGATCCTATCCTCCATTTTTGGAAACAAAATCAAACCTTCTCTTTTAAAAACAAAATCCAATTCCTTGTTTTAGGAAATAGGAATCTTAACCCTTCCTAGTCTAAATCTTTCCTAATTCAAATTCTTCCAAATCTTCTACTTTCCTAAATCTTAAGTTTCCAAAACTTGAACATAAAAATCTTTCCTAAATTTTAAAACTCAAAATCTAAATCTTTTCTAATTCAATTCTCTCCTAATTTCTTACCTTCCTAAATCATAGGTTTTCTAAAACTTTCAAATCTTTCCTTAAACATTAAACTTCCAAATTTTTCCTAATTCAACAATTTTCTTAACTCTACCCCTTTTCAAATCTTAACTTTCCAAATCTAAGTTTTTAAATCTTTTTTAAACTCAAACCTTTCCTAATCTCAAGATTTTCTAAAACTCAAACTCTAAAACTTTCTAAGTCCAAATCTTTCTAAATTTTAAATCTTTCCAAATTCAAAGTTTTCTAAATTCAAAACTTTCTTAAGTTAAATCTTTCTAAACTTCCAAACTTTCTAAATTCTAAACTCTCCTAAAACTTCAAATCTTTCTAAATCTAAAACTTTCTTATTTTCAAAACCTTTCCTATTTCAAGACCTTTCTTAAAATGAAATTTTCTTAATTTAAAGCTTAAGACACGCGTACTATTTCCCAAAACCACGGAGGAAAGGGCGACTGCTCTTACTTTCATTTATACCTGTCTATTCCTGCTGTTATAATGACTGTCTTCTTACTGTTATAATAACTATCTAACTGCTCATGCATGCACGTTTACCTTGCTCTTGCATTCTCTCTCCTTATACTCTTTGCATATCCATGTTCATGCATTCCATATTCTATGTCAAGACAAGAGTTCCAAGTAACTCAAGTCACTGCATCCTCATGCATATGATCAACCCATCAAGAGTGACACCTAGTTCACTCTCCCTTGCATTAAACCTACCTAAACCCTAAGGGTTCCCATGTAACCCTAAGGACTCATGGCATGCATCTCAATTCATCCCATAAGAGGAGCCCCAATCCCTCTATGCTCACTGAGTTAGGATTGCCAAGAAGACAAGGGGCAATCGATCAACAAGGTCTCTCAGGGACTTCCTCGACATCAAATCCAACGAAGGCGAATCCAAAGACTCAAGAGTAGTCTAGGTTTTCCCTTCGTAAAACTAGATAGGTGAAAGTCCAAAGGAAAGTGTTCCCCCTTCCCCCTATTAAAATGTATTTCAACTCTTTTGTATCTTAAACCCAAAATTCAATGTACTTTTCTTTACTTGCGAATGAATGCATGGATGGTCAAAGGTTCCCACTTGACGGTAAGGTATCTGCATACAGGGGTGTAAGCACCCCATTTTTGACCGCTCAGTAGTCTACACTCCGTCCAGACTTGTTTTCAAGTCACCGTGGGCGTATTCCAACCGAAACCAACTCTCTAAATCCAAATCCCGTGTGTCCATCGCTTCGCGGGCCCGTCAGGCCCAAATAGAGGCAAAATGACCAAAATGCCCTTAAGGGCATCGTCCTTTCCTTTCCAACTCTAATCCCTCTCTCGAGACAGTTTATTCCTCGAGACGGTTCCAATTCAGGCACGTCTTTTCGAAGACGGTAAGTTTCCTTTCCAATCCCTCTCTCGGGACAGTTTATTCCTCGAGACAGTTCTAATTCAAGCACGTCTTTTCGAAGACGGTAAGACCCTTTTCCAATCCCTCTCTCGGTACAATTTATTCCTTGAGACGGTTTCAATCCAGGCACGTCTTTTCGAAGACGGTAAGACCCCTTTCCAATCCCTCTCTCGGGACAGTTTATTCCTCGAGACGGTTCCAATTCGGGCACATCTTTTCGAAGGCGGTAAGTCCCCTTTCCAATCCCTCTCTCGAGATAGTTTATTCCTCGAGACGGTCCGAATAGCAAAAATACTCGTAAATATCACAACCGTTAGAGTAGCGGAAATACTCACAAATAGGTCGATATAGGGAATTGTTAACAAACCCCTGTGTCACGACGACCGCCATCAGAGTAGCGGAAACACTCGAAACCCAGGTCAACACCAGTGTCTGTTAGCCCACTTCGGTGCAAAATGACCAAACTGCCCTTTGGACTTTTTTCGAGACTTTCCGGTCAAGATGACCATTTTGCTCCTAGGCATCTGAATGCCCCGGGAACCACACCGGCTCTGGGTATCAAACCGGTAATCTCTTGAGATTGCATCTTATAGTATTCTCAACCTTTCCTTATCTTTCCGCTATGCTCACTGAGTTAGGATTGCCAAGAAGACAAGGGGCAATCGATCAACAAGGTCTCTCAGGGACTTCCTCGACATCAAATCCAACGAAGGCGAATCCAAAGACTCAAGAGTAGTCTAGGTTTTCCCTTCGTAAAACTAGATAGGTGAAAGTCCAAAGGAAAGTGTTCCCCCTTCCCCCTATTAAAATGTATTTCAACTCTTTTGTATCTTACGGGAACCACACCGGCTCTGGGTATCAAACCAGTAATCTCTTGAGATTGCATCTTATAGTATTCTCAACCTTTCCTTATCTTTCCGGATCATTCTGAGTTAGTTCCGGCAAACCCGGTACAAAAATGACTGTTTTGCCCCTGGTGGGCCGATCTCCTTTTCTGACCCCGCCGGCTCTGGGAATCAAACCGGCAACCTTTGGAAACATTCTAAATAATGTTTCCAGATCCCAAGTCCTCTTTCGGGACAGTCCGAGTTTGTCCTGGCAGTTTCCCGGTCCGATTGATCGTTTTGCCCTTAAAGGCCCGGTCAACCTTTCCGACCCATCTTATCCTCATTTTTCAAGTCAAATACCTCTAGGACACTATTTTAAGTGTTCCTGCTCTTTTCCAGCCTTCCGGGCCATTCCCGATCTCTTAAAATCATTCCCAAACTTTTCGGAGTCACTCCTAGTGAAGCCAGGCTAAAAATTGCATGGTAGTCACTAGTACAGGCACCCAAATCTAATCAAAGATACGTTGCTTGCTAACCTTAAATATTTCCGAAATAGCTGGCACCACTAGTAGTGGCACCAAGCCAAAAATTGGCCTGCGCCACTCCTAGTGGTGCTAGTGTAAATTCTAGCCTGGCGCCACTGCAACAGGCGCCACTGCAACAGGCGCCAGTGTTGTCCAACTTCTATAAATACAGAGCCTCTTCCCACGTGAAAAGGATCCATCAACTCAGTCTAAAAATCATATAATTCGGTATACAGAGCTCGAATACCTCCTAAACCCTAGCTTCCCTAGGTTTTCCAAACCCTAGCCTCCTAGACACTCATACACACCCCCATACACTCATACACTAACCTTCAACCCTTCTTCGAAGACTTGAAGAGTTACAATCTGAAGTTTGAAGCTTGAAGGCAGCTCTTGAAGATTGAAGACAAAGATCAAGATGAAGACCGAAGAAAGCAAGGCGCACAAAATAAACAAGATACAAGGTAGGTTCTCCATTTAAATTTCCGCACTTCCCCCCTCTCTCTTCTCTCTATTTTAATCCCCCATCTCTTTCCCCCCCTTTCTTTGCATGCTTAAAACAAGGGGATTCCCGGTCCATGTGTAGGATTGGGCTATTGGAGAATCACCGTGTCGGGGGCTTTCTTCTAGTCTAACCAGAGACCACGTGGGTCCGGCCCCCTTGATTATGTGGTGAAGCCTTAACCTTGTATATTCACGACCCCAAATTTGCATTGTGCATATCATGATCTTGCATCTTCCAAAAATCGTTTTCAAACTCGTTTTCAAAATCATTTTCGAACTTGTTTTCAAAATCACAATCCTAAGGTGATTCTAGCTTTTCCATGGCTAGGATTGCTTTAGGAAAGTGTTACATTTAAAGTGACCAATACGGTCCATATTTTCAAATATTGTTGTTTTCAAAACCGCTTTCCTAAAATGATTCTAGCCCTCTTACGGTTAGAATTTTTTTAGGAAAGTGAGATGTTTTTACACCTTCTAAAAACTCTCTTTTCAAAAAGTCTTTCTTCCTAAAAATCTCTTTTTCAACATACTTTCCTAAAACTCTACTCTCCAAAGTTGTTTTCAAAAATTCCCTCCAAAATCTATTTTTCAAAGCTTCCTTTTTCAACTCCTTTCCAAAAACCCTTTCTCCTCAAAATTCACTTTCTAAAAACACTCCCTAAATTCACTTTCCTAAAACTCTCTCCAACAATCTCCTTTCAAAAATCTTTCTAAAAAACTCTCTTTCCAAAATCTTCCTTCTAGAAACTCTCCTCTAGGATTTTCCTTCTAAAATCTTCGTTTCTAAAAAAACACACTTTCCAAAAACTCCTCTTTAGAAATCTCTTTCCAAAAACTCTCTCTTCGAATTTACTTTCCAAAAACTCTTCCCTCTAGAAACTCCTCCCTAGAATTTCCTTCCAAAACCTTCGT
Source organism: Euryodendron excelsum (assembly GCA_033060915.1). Lineage (NCBI taxonomy): Eukaryota > Viridiplantae > Streptophyta > Magnoliopsida > Ericales > Pentaphylacaceae > Euryodendron > Euryodendron excelsum. The sequence goes on from CM065379.1 coordinate 29,589,080, forward strand.
TTCCAAAAACGCACTTTCCAAAAACTCTTTCCTTAGAGCCCAAATCAAGCCCTTGAATTCACAATTAGGAAATCCAAATTTTCTTTCTAAAAACATGATTTTCAAACTTTGCCCTAAACCTAGGTTTCCAAAACCTCTTGTTTTCACATCCAAACTATACATGTTTCCAAAACCTATTTTCTACACTAAAACTATAATTTTTCAAATCTAGGGTTTCTAGAATCTCCCTTTCCAAATCCTAGCCAAATCCTACCTTCCCTTTAGGAAACCAAATCCAATCTTCCCGTTTAGGAAACTAGATTCTATCCTCCGTTTTTGGAAACAAAATCAAATCTTCTCTTTTGGAAACAAAATCCAATCCCTTCCTAATCCAACTATTTCCTAATTCAAATCCTTCCTAAACTTCTCCTTTCCTAAATCATAAGTTTCCAAAACTTGAGCATAAAAATCTTTTCTAAATTTTAAAACTCAATTTTCAAATATTTCCTAATTCTACCCCTTTCCAAATCCGAGCTTTCAAATTTTTCCTAAACTCAACCTTTCCTAAATCTCAAGATTTTCTAAAATTCAAACTCTAAATCCTAAACTTTCTAAATTTCAAATCTTTTCAAATTCGAAGTTTTCCAAATCTAAAATTTTCTAAACTTGAAGCTTTCTTATTTTCAACATTTCCTTGTTTTCAAATCTTTCCAAATTTCAAAACTTTCTAATTTTCTAAATTTAAAACTTTCCTAATTCAAAACGTTTTTAAATTCAATACTTTCTTATTTCAAAACCTTTCTTAAAACGAAACTTTCCAATTTTCAAAACTTCTCTATTTCAAAAACTTCCCTAATTTCGAAACTTTCTAAAAACGAAACTTTCCTAATTTGAAAACTTTCCTAAATTCGAAACTTTCCAAAAATGAAACTTTCCTAATTCGAAACTTTCGTAAATCGGACCTTTCCTAATTCGAACTTTTCCTAAATCTAACCTTTTCTAAAACTCTTTCAAGTCAAGTCAAATCTTTCTTAAATCCTTCCGAGTCAAATCTTTCCTAAGTCTCTTTCCTAAGTCTAAGTTTCCTAAAACCAAGTCTTTCCAAAATCAATCTTTCCAAAGCAAGTCCAATCTTCTCAATCTCAATTTCCAATCTCCCCTTCTAATCTCAAATCAAATCCAATTTTCAATTCAATCTCTTTCTTCCAATCCAACCTTCTATTTTCAATCGGACTCCGGTCCGAACTACTACTGACCTGATTCCTCCAAAAGAATACGTAGGCAACCCTCATGGGTGCGGTCACAACATTTTTTCAAATTCTAATTCCACAACCTTCTTCAAATCTCAAATTCCATAACATCTTTCAATTTCTGTTTCTACAATTGCTTTCCAGTCTCCAATTCAACAACATTTTTCAAGTTTCCAATTCCATAACTCTTTTCAAATCTCTTTTCAATTCCAATTTCAAATCTATCTTTCCAAATCTCTTTTCAAATCAAATCAATTTCTTTTCAAATCTATTTCCAAATCAAGTCTCCTTTCTTGCACTTGCATATCATGTATCATGTTTTTTTAAACATTGTTTTTCAAAATGAATAGGATTGAACCATTAGTTAGTTAAAGACTCTCATAGGTGAATCTAGGGTAGATTGACATGTAGGTACCGAAAGAGCGAGGTAGGGTGATGGCTTAGTGTGTCTTCCCTACATGAAACCAACCTCCAAACTTAGTGTCGCGCCCAGATTTTTCGCACTCGAGGAATACTCACACAAGCAGGAAAAATGTTGTACTCTCTCGTTAGAACTCACCCTCCTAAAAGAATGAGTGCGACTAGGTTTGAATTGAAAATTGATTTGAATAAAGGGCTTTTGAAAAAGATTTGAAGTCGCCACCTAACTTGATTAAGGTGAGTTAGGTCACCTAAAAACTAAGAATAATCCGAAGACTACACTTAGGGTTTTGGAAAACGATTTTGAAAATATCTCCTCAAGAGAGGGTTTTTAAGAAAAATAGGTTGTTTGGCAACCTTTGGAAAACATTTAGCCCTTTTTAGAAAAATAACTCCTTTTGGTCTTTGAAATCAATGATCTAGGTTCGGAGGTTAGTTATGTGTAGGGAAGACGCACTAAGCTATCACCCTACCCCGCCCTTTCGGTACCTACATGTCAATCTACCCTAGATTCACCTATGAGAGTCTTTAACTAACTACAATTCAATCCTATCCATTTTGAAAAACAATGCTTGAAAAACATGACGCATGATATATAAGTGCAAAATAAGAAAGAGTTAGAGAAAAGATTTGGAAATAAATTTGAAAAGAAATTGATTTGATTTGAAAGAGGTTTGAAATTGGATAGATTTGAAATTGAAAAGTTTTGGAAATTGAAAGTAGAGATTTGAAAATAGAAATTTGAAATTGGAATTGTGAAAATAGATTGGAATTTGAGTTTTGAAAAATGTGGAGACCGCACCCATGAGGGTGAAATTGAAAGTTTGAAAAGTGTTGTGACCGTACCTATGAAGGTTGCCTACATATCCCTTTGGGGGAATAAGGTCAATCGTAGTTCGGACCGGAGTCTGATTGAAAAGAGATTGATTTGAAGAGAGAGATTGAATTGAAAATTGGATTTGATTTGAGATTAAAAGAGGAGATTGGAAATTGAAATTGAGAAGATTGGACTTGCTTTGGAAAGATTGATTTTGGAAAGACTTGATTTTAGGAAACCTAGACTTAGGAAAGAGAAGAGACTTAGAGAATATTTGACTTGACTTGAAAGGTTTAGGAAATTAGGGAAGATTGGATTTAGAAAATGTTTGAATTAGGAAAGGTTCGATTTAGGAAGGTTTTAGAATTAGGAAAGTTTCAACTTAGGAAAGCTTTAAATTTGGAATGTTTCAACTTTAGGAAAGTTTTGAATTAAGAAAGTTTCGAATTAGGAAAGTTTTCAAATTAGGAAACTTTTTGAAATAGGGAAGTTTTGAAAATAGAAAAGTTTCGAGTTTAGAAAGTTTTCGAAAAAGGAAAGGTTTTAAGATTAGGAAAGTTCCCAAATTAGGAAAGTTTTGAAAATCGAAAAGTTTTGAATTTAGAAATGTTTTGAAAAGGGAAGTTTTGAATTTGGAAAGCTTTGAAAACAAGGAAGTTTTGAAAATAATAAAGTTTCGTTTTAGGAAAGGTTTGAAAAAGGAAAGTTTTTAGTTTAGGAAATGTTTGAATTAAGAAAGTTTTGAGTTTAGAAAAGCCTTAGATTTAGAAAGATTTTGAAGTTTTGGAAAGTTTAGAATTTAGAAAGTTTGGAAGTTTAGAAAGATTTAACTTGAGAAAGTTTCAAATTTAGAAAGTTTTGATTTTAGAAAGATTTGAAATTTAGTAAGTTTAGGATTTAGAAAGTTTTAGAGTTTGAATTTTAGAAAGTCTTGAAATTAGGAAAGGTTTGAAAACTTAAGTTTGAAAAGTTAAGATTTGAAAAGAGGGTAGAATTAGGAAAGGGTTGAATTTTAGAATTTTAGAAAAGATTTTTATGTTCAAGTTTTTGGAAACTTAAGGTTTAGGAAAGTGGAAGTTTAGGAAGGATTTGAATTAGGAAAGATTTGGATTTAGAAGGGATTCGATTTGGTCTCTAAAATAAAAGATTTGATTTTGTTTCCAAAAACGGAGGACGGGATTTAGTTTCCTAAACGGGGAGATTTGATTCGGTTTCCTAAAGGGAAGATAAGATTTAGCAAGGATTTGGAAAAGGAGATTCTAGAAACCTTAAGTTTGGAAAATTATAGTTTTGACGTGGAAAAGAGGTTTTGGAAACATGTACAATTTGGATGTGAAAACAAGAGATTTTGAAAACCTAAGTTTGGGGCAAAGTTTGAAAATCATGTTTTTAGAAAGAAAATTAGGGTTTCCTAATTGTGGGCTCTAAGACTTGACTTGGGCTCTAAGGAAAGAGTTTTTGGAAAGTGTATTTTTAGAAACGAAGGTTTTCTAGAAGGGAATCCTAGGGAGGGACTTTTGGAAAGTGAATTTGAAAAGGGAGTTTTTGGAAAAAGATTTTAAAGAGAAGGAGTTTTAGAAAGTGTGTTTTTAGAAACGTAGATTTTAGAAGGAAAATCCTAGAGAAGAAATTTCTAGAGGAAAGATTTTGGAAAGAGAGTTTTTTTAGAAAGGTTTTCGGAGAGAGTTTTTAGGAAGGTGAATCTAAGGAGTGTTTTTAGAAAGTGAATTTTGAGGAAAAGATTTTGGAGAGGAGTTGAAAAAGAGTGTTTTGAAAAATAGATTTTGGAAGGGAGTTTTTGAAAATAATTTTGAAGAGGAGAGTTTTAGGAAAGTATGTTGAAAAAGAGATTTTTAGGAAGAGATTTTTGAAGAGAGAGTTCTTTTGGAAAGTATGAAAACGTCTCACTTTCCTAAAGCGATTCTAGCCATAAAAGGGCTAGAACCACTTTAAGAAAGTGGTTTTGGAAAACAATAAGATTTGAAATTATAGACCAGAAAGGTCACTTTTAATGTAACACTTTTCTAAAGCAACCCTAGCCATGGAAAGGCTAGAATCACTCTAGAATTGTGGTTTTGAAAACAAGTTTTTGAAAAAGAGATTTTGATGTAATTTTGAAAACAAGTTTGAAAATGATTTGAAAAACAACTTTGAAAACGGTTTTTGGAAGATGCAAGACTATGATATGCACAATGCAATTTGGGGTCGTGAACATACAAGGTTAAGGCTTCACCACATAATCAAGGGGGCCTGACCCACGTGGTCTTTGGTTAGACCAGAAGAAAGCCCCCGACACGGTAACTCTCCAATAGCCCAATCCTACACATGGACCGGGAATCCCCTTGTTTCAAGCATGCAAAGAAAGGGGGGAAAAGAGATGGGGGATTAAAATAGAGAAAACCCAAGTGGGTTAGGAGAGAGAAGAGAGAGGGGGGAAGTGCGGAAATTTAAATAGGGAGCCTACCGTATGTCTTATTTATTTTGCGCACCGTGCAGTCTTCGGTCTTCAGTCTTCATCTTGATCTTCGTCTTCAATCTTCAAGAGTTGTCTTCAAGCTTTAGATGGCAGCTCTTCAAGTCTTCAAAGGATGGTTGAAGGCTATTGTATGAGTGTATGGGGATGTGTATGAGTGTATAGGAGACTAGGGTTTGTATAGGGTGGCTAGGGTTTGGAAAACCTAGGGAAGCTAGGGTTTTTGGAGGTGCTCAAGCTCTGTATATTGAAATATACGATTTTTAGGTTGAGTTTACGAATCCCTTTCACGTTGAATGAGGCTCTGTATTTACAGAGGTTGGACAAAACTGGCGCCTGTTGCAGTGGTGCTAGGGCAAAAGTGCTCTTGGCGCCACTAGGAGTGGCGCCAGGCCAATTCTTAGCTTGGCGCCACTACTAGTGGCGCCAGCCAGTTAGGAAACTTTATAAGTCAGTAAGTAACGTATCTTTGACTAGATTTGGGCACTTGTACTAGTGACTACCATGCAATCTTTAGCCTGGCTTCACTAGGAGTGACTTCGAAAAGTCCGGGAATGATTTGGAGGAGCCGGGAATTACCCGGAAGGTCGGAAAGGAGCAGGAACACTTAAAATAGTGTCCTGGAGGTATTTGATTTGAAAAGTGAGGATAAGATGTGTCGAAAAGGTTGACCGAGCCTTTAGGGGCGAAATGGTCAATCGGATCGAGAAACTGTCGAGACAAACTCGGACTGTCCCGGAAGAAGACTTGGGATCTGAAAACATTATTTAGAATGTTCACAGAGGTTGCCGGTCTGATTCCCAGAGCCGATGTGATCAGAAAAGGAGACCGGCCCACCAGGGGCAAAACGGTCATTTTGAACCGAGTTTGCCGGAACTGACTCAGAATGATCCGGAAAGGTAAAGGAAGGTTGAGAACACAATAAAAAGTAGTCTCAGAAGGTTACCGGTTTGATACCCAGAGCCGATGTGGTCGAAGAAGGAGACCGGCCCTCTAGGGGCAAAACGGTCATTTTGTACCGGGTTGGCCGGAACTGACTCGAAATGATCCGGAAAGGTAAAGGAAGGTTGAGAATACTATAAAAAGTATTCTCGGGACATTACCGGTTTGATGCCCAGAGCCAGTGTGGTTCCCGAGGCATTCGGATGCTTAGGGGCAAAATGGTCATCTTGACCGAAAAGTCTCGGAAAAGGTCCAAAGGACAGTTTGGTCATTTTTCACCAAAGTGGGTTAACAGACACTAGTGTTGACCTGGGTTTTGAGTGTTTCCGCCACTCTAACGGCGGTCGTCGTGACACAGGGGTTTGTTGCCAATTCCCTACATTGACCTATTTGTGAGTATTTCCACTACTCTAACGGTTTTGTGAGTAGTTTCGCTACTCGGACCGTCTCAAGGAATAAACTATCTTGAGAGAGGGATTGGAAAGGGGACTTACCGTCTCTGAAGAGACGTGCCTGGAATGGAACCGTCTCAAGGAATGAACTGTCTCGAGAGTGGGATTGGAAAGGGGTGTTACCGTCTCCGAAGAGACGTGCCTGGATTGGAACCGTCTCGAGGAATAAACTATCTCGAGAGTGGGATTGGAAAGGGGTCTTACCATCTCCGAAGAGACGTGCCTGGATTGGAACCGTCTCAAGGAATAAACTGTCTCGAGAGGGGGATTGCAAAGGAGTCTTACCGTCTCCGAAGAGTCGTGCCTGGATTGGCACCGTCTCAAGGAATAAACTGTCTCAAGAGTGGGATTAGAAAGAGGACTTATCGTCTCCGAAGAGACGTGCTTGGATTGGAACCGTCTCGAGCAATAAACTGTCTCGAGAGTGGGATTGCAAAGGGGTCTTACCGTCTCCGAAGAGACATGCCTGGACTGGAACCGTCACGAGGAATAAACTGTCTCGAGAGTGGGATTGGAAAGGGGTGTTACAGTCTCCGAAGAGTTGTGCCTGGATTGGAACCGTCTCGAGGAATAAACTGTCTCAAGAGTGGGATTGGAAAGGGGACTTATCGTCTCCGAAGAGACGTGCCTGGATTGGAACCGTCTCGAGGAATAAACTGTCTCGAGAGTGGGATTGGAAAGGGGACTTATCGTCTCCGAAGAGACGTGCCTGGATTAGAACCGTCTCGAGGAATAAACTGTCTCGAGAGTGGGATTGGAAAAGGGTCTTACCGTCTCCGAAGAGACGTGCCTGGATTAGAACCGTCTCGAGGAATAAACTGTCTCGAGAGTGGGATTGGAAAGGGGTCTTACCGTCTCCGAAGAGACGTGCCTGGATTGGAACCGTCTTGAGGAATAAACTGTCTCGAGAGTGGGATTGGAAAGGGGTGTTACAGTCTCCGAAGAGTTGTGCCTGGATTGGAATCGTCTCGAGGAATAAACTGTCTCAAGAGTGGGATTGGAAAGGGGACTTATCGTCTCCGAAGAGACGTGCCTGGATTGGAACCGTCTCGAGGAATAAACTGTCTCGAGAGTGGGATTGGAAAGGGGTCTTACCGTCTCCGAAGAGACGTGCCTGGATTGGAACCGTCTTGAGGAATAAACTGTCTCGAGAGTGGGATTGGAAAGGGGTGTTATAGTCTCCGAAGAGTTGTGCCTGGATTGGAACTGTCTTGAGGAATAAACTGTCTCAAGAGTGGGATTGGAAAGGGGACTTATCGTCTCCGAAGAGACGTGCCTGGATTGGAACCGTCTCGAGGAATAAACTGTCTCGAGAGTGGGATTGGAAATGGGTCTTACCGTCTTTGAAGAGACGTGCCTGGATTGAAACCGTCTCGAGGAATAAACTGTCTTGAGAGTGGGATTGGAAAGGGGTCTTACCGTCTCCAAAGAGACATGCTTGGATTGGAAACGTCTCGAGAGTGGGATTGGAAAGGAAAGGACAATGCCCCTAAGGGCATTTTGGTCATTTTGCCTCTATTTGGGCCGGACAGGCCCGCGAAGCAATGGAAAGATGGAATTTGGACCTAGTGAATTGGTTTCGATTAGAATATGCCCACAATGACTTGAAAACAAGTCTGGACAGAATCTAGACTGCCGAGCGGTCAAAAATGGGGTGCTTACACTTAGATTACTGTTTTCAAATACCAAAAAGGAGTTATTTTTCAAAAAGGGCTAAATGTTTTCCAAACGTTGCCAAACAACCTGTTTTCTTAAAAACCCTCTCTTGAGGAGATATTTTCAAAATCGTTTTCCAAAAAACCCTAAGTGTAGTCTTCGGATTATTCTTAGTTTTCAGGTGACCTAACTCACCTTAATCAAGTTAGGTGGCGACTCCAAACTTTTTCCAAAAGCCCTTTATTCAAATCAGATTTTTCAATTCAAACTTAGTCGCCCTCATTCTTCTAGGAGGGTGAGTTCTAACGAGATAGTACAGCATTTTTTTCGCCTGTGTGAGTATTCGTTGAGTGCGAAAAATCTGGGCGTGACAAGGGGCAAATCCCCTATCTCCAAAATTTAGCCAATACATCACACTTAGCTTCCCTCCTAAGAGAGAGGCACCCTAGAGCATGCATTGCATAAAGGCTTCTCAAGGTAAAACACTGACCCTTTTCCTTTATTGGTTTTAGGTACCTCCCCTCGTTCTCCCTATCATTACAGGCCAAAAGCTCAGAAATGCTCATGGAGCCACTCACACTCGACACCTTAACTCTACTACTAGCAGAAGTGAAAGGAGTCAGACACAGGATGACTAAAATAGAAGGCCTACTCTCTTCACTCTTACCCTATGCAACCCATCAGCAGGCAAAATCCTCGCAGGCTCAGATCCACAAGGAACGAAAAAGGATGAGGAAGGAAGTCCAAGTCCACACCCATACCATTGCTCACCAATAACATCCCTAAGCCATTTACCGTATTTCGACATCTCTCAGACCAACCTTTAACCATACCCCTGAATCCTATAATTTATCCTATGATTACTAATCCCATCCACTTAGCCTTGACATCGAAAATTGTCCCACTTTGAAACATAAAGCTCAAAACCCCTTCAATTTCCAAACCACCAACCTAATAGCCATCACATTAGAACTTGATCCCCGACCTGTCAGGTCGTCTGGGGCACTTAGGCGAGAGAGACCAAAAGATCGAGTTTTCACTAAACTTGCTTGCACCCAAATCGCAGCTTACTTTGATCTTCTCGTTGCGGGATGTTTGAAACTAATACCCCCTCGACCGCTACCTAACCCTTTGCCACCTTATTTTAACCCAAATGCGTATTGTGAGTACCATTTAGGCAGCCAAGGACATGATACCGAAGAATGCTGGACCCTCAAACATAAGATTCAGGACCTGATAGATAACAAGACTATTGGCTTACGATCGGCGAGTCCTTCACCAGACCCCACTATCAATCCCATTACAAAATTTGGTAATGACAAGGTTTGGTTAGCTACATGCCAGGAGATATATTACAAGGATGGGGAGGAAGTGGAATGTGAAGATATGGAACAGGGTCATACCCAGTTACAGTGCAACCCCGATAAAATGCCAACCCTCGAAGATGAACTCGTATATGGATCTATGAAGAAAATTAACCAGGAGCTTTCCAGACTCAGTAATAAGAATCCCCCATTGTGTACACCTGAGGAACACCGAGCCATGGTTGGACACTAGAGCAAAAAACCCCGGGCTCGACCTATCAAGCTAGAAGAAGATGAGTCGCCCGAGTGGTTTGTTAGAGAAACCACGAAGCAAACAAATGAAGGCAAGGCAGTCAAGAAAGCTGACAATTACGTCATTGCCACCAACTCACTTGGAACTCCAGGAGAAGCATCCACTTGTCCTGCATTGGCTGAGAATCTCAGCCGTGGATGGAACGAAGATGGGGGCATTATCCCAAGATCTTACTGAAACAGGAATCCGTTCAAAAAGTGTACAAGAGAGGAAGATGGGGGCATTATCCCAAGATCTTACTGAAACAGGAATCCGGTCAAAAAGTGTACAAGAGAGGGGTGTTTTCACCCACTTTCTTTTTATCCCTTTTATTTTCTGTCTCTAAATTGATGTTTACATTCCATTTTCGCTTAGAAACTCTATGGTTTCCATAAAAAATGAAAAGTAGTAGTTAAATGATAGTCTTTTATTTCATCGTTGTTGTCTTGTCTTCTCTTGGGAATGATAGCTACTTTCTACGTAAGGGGCATGGCCTATCTTAAGGGTCAGTTTGACTTGAAGGGATGATAGCATGAGTTAACCACTCGCCAAATAATCGGCTTTCCATAGAGAGAGAGGATAAGAATGAGCGAGGATACTATCCAAAGGCAACACTTACAAGACACTGAAGCTAAGTGATGTGCGGCCAGTTTATCAAAGTGAAGGGAAGCCATATTTCATTTTCCAATATATAAAAAATTGTAATAATAAAAAAATGCTTATATTCCCTTTGCTTAACCCCTAGTGCCTCGCGAAAAGTGAAAATTTTCTTTGCCAACCCTGATCCTAACTGTCCTCTCCACACTGGGGTAGACAATATTTGAGAACTCTAAGAATGGTATCTACCCCCACTGTGCTAAGGCAGCAATGAAAGCTCTATAGATCAAACAATCTAATTCAAAATGAAGAGAGGCCTTCACTTTATTTCCCATACAGTCAAGAGCAACCCCTTGCCAAACCTATTAAGCCACCTATCTTTTCTTAACAAAACCCCAACCTAGGGATCACCACCCACATTGGGTAGATTAAACTGCAAAAGAAAAAGGCCTAAGGAAAAAGGGTCAAAGAATTGTTTCGTTTAAGAAAAGAAAAGAAAAGAAATAGATAGAAAAAGCAAGAAAATGAGTTGCCAAGAGGCAAGAGGCCAAAAAAAAAAACATCTCGTGAAGGCCTGAAGAAGTCCACAATTGTGCCACAATAAGAAGATCGAAAGATAAGAGAATCATGTTTATCTCAAAAAGCATATAGAAAGGGTGAAGAGTCATTTTCACCCTGAGAAGAAGGGAATTTAAAGGTGATCATAGGTTACAAAGAAACCTCATAGAAGCAATAGGTTCGAGCCTTTACCGTTCCTTGCAAAACCCCAAAACCATGGCCTACATTACAACCTTATTAAAGTCCACTCTGATTGAAAATGGATTGCTTGATCTAAATGAGCTGGATACGGTGCTGAAGCTAAAGAAGGACGCTAACCCTACTGTAAATTAGTCAAGGATGGCATGAATCTAAACCCTACTGAAAAAGATATCAAATTTGAGCCTGCATATCCCGTTGTTTCTGAAACCCCATAACCCAGCCTACATTACAATCCTAAACAAAGTCTCCTCAGATTGAAAGGACTGGCCACTTATCGCTCTGCTAAAGGTCAGGTAAGCTATTGCTAGAACCCCGAGAGTCAAGAGTTTTCAGCCCAGTAACCCCATATACTAACCCTGAAAGAGAGAATCGAAGAGGGTCAAAAGGTTGAGAAAGGTTCGAAGTGCTATCATCCAATCAAGGTAGGGTTGAGCCAGAGGAGAGGCTAGACCCTCGAAAAGGAAGAAGTTACCATTCCAAATACTACAAGTTTAACAGCACCCCGTGTCATTCTATTAATGTGTTTCTAACATGTGCATATGTTTGAAAAACAATCAGCATAAGCTTTACACATATAGGATTTAACTCCATGTAAAAATATAAGATATATAACATCCTCATCCATCATATGCATCTGATCATATACCTAGCTGAAAAAAATCAATCATAAATGTCTCCGCTTATCCATGCATCTAAATACCATAAATATTCATCTTTGTATAAAGCTTACAAAATAAAACTATCTAACATAAATACATCTTAGGAACAAGGGGCAAAAGAAGATCGGAGTCTCCATAAAGGGCATCTGTCACAGGTCAAAGTCGATATCATCTGGATCAAAATCCCCGAAACTCGGCATCGGAGGAGGTGGATAACTACTCGAAGCACCGCCATCCTACAGAGAAGACAGAACCAAAATCAGCCATATGAAAAAGAGAACTAGTCAACAGCAGAACAAGAAGAAGGGGGAGAAGGACAACATGCCCCACCACTGCCCAGCAGAGATAACCGAGTCGTCAGGGAAGCTACCTCAGCCTCGTACTGATCCCACTCCATCTGCTACTGATCTTTCTGGTCTCTCATAGCAGTAAACTCAGCCTGGGGCACATATCCTTCGGCAAGGAGCCACAAGTCAACCACCTCCTGGCCCACAGCGTACCCGCCTGCTACTACCTCAAACCGGGTGAAGGAACCGACCGAATGAGCCCTAAAGTGTGCAGTATAATCTGTATCCAGAGGAAGCAAGAACTCGGTACCCGGCTGACACTCCTGATAGGGGATAGGAGCTCTTGCCACCAAGGCTCCAAACATATACTCCGGCGAAGCTCCTACTGACTGGAACTTCTCATGAAACTGCCACTAGTGTCACTCTCCGAGATTGAACTTCCAAGTGTCATCACTGAGAAAAGCAGCTCTCGACAGGGACAACGAGACCAAGTACCGGACTGTCTCATAATGAATTGATACAATGAAGGGCTACCAAGTCACATCCCTTGCCTCAATCAGCTCCAGGTTAGCCCGGAGCGTCATAAAATCAGTAATCTATGATCGTTGGGCTACCCGATCACGAGCCCACCTCAAAGCACGAGGATAAAGGTCATCCTCAACAAGTGCAGGGCGATGAACAGGAAGGTACTCATAGCTCCACCAGACGAGAAAAGGCCAGAAACTAGTCATGCTGCCTTAACGGGAAAAAGTCCAGACCCGCATCGACCGAAGGAAACAGCCAAAGGAGAAGGACCCCCAGTCCAGCTCAGATAAAGCTCCAAGATCATTTACTATTCTCACCAACCGACATGGCACGAGCAACTTGTTGTTGTTGCAAAAGCAACTAAAAATAATGTACAAAACAAGTCGCTGTCTTATAATGTCCCGCCTGGCAAGCGACGGCTCAGCAGCAAAGGTACGGTCATCCTGACTGATCCAAGAGACTGGGAAGGCAGAACGCTTAGGAGGAGGCAAGTCTAGTAGAATGCATGCCTCGTCTCTGTCGCACCCAGATTTTTCGCACTCGACGAATACTCACACAAGCGGGAAAAATGTTGTACTCTCTCGTTAGAACTCACCCTCCTAAAAGAATGAGTGCGACTAGGTTTGAATTGAAAATTTAATTTGAATAAAGGGCTTTTGGAAAAAGATTCAGAGTCGCCACCTAACTGGGTTAAGGTGAGTTAGGTCACCTAAAAACTAAGAATAATTCGAAAACTACACTTAGGGTTTTTGGAAAAAGGTTTTTTGAAAATACCACCTCAAGAGAGGGTTTTTAAGAAAACAGGTTGTTTGGCAACCTTTGGAAAACATTTAGCCCTTTTTGAAAAATAACTCCTTTTTGGTCTATGAAAACAGTGATTCTAGGTTCGGAGGTTGGTTACGTGTAGGGAAGACGCACTAAGCTATCACCCTACCCCGCCCTTTCGGCACCTACATGTCAATCTACCCTAGATTCACCTATGAGAGTCTTCGACTAACTATAGTTCAATCCTATCCACTTTGAAAAACAATGCTTGAAAAGAAACTAACATGATGCATGATATGCAAGTACAAGTTAAGAGAATAGATTTGAAAAGAGATTGATTTGAAATTGATTTGATTTGAAAATAGATTTGAAAAGATGGAATTGAAATTGGAAAGTTTGAAAATTTGGAAATAGAAATTTCAAAATAAAAATTTTGAAATTGGAACTTTGAAAATAGATTGGAATTTGAGATTTGAAAATGTGGAGACCGCACCCATGAGGGTGGAATTGAAAGTTTGAAAAGTGTTGTGGCCGCACCTATGAAGGTTGCCTACTTATCTCTTTGGGGGAATCAGGTCAGTCGTAGTTCAGACCGGAGTCTGATTGAAAAGAGATTGATTTGATTGGAAGAAAGAGATTGAATTGAAAATTGGATTTGATTTGAGATTAGAAAAGGAAATTGGAAATTGGAATTTAGAAGATTGGACTTGCTTTGGAAAGATTGATTTTGGAAAGACTTGGTTTTGGAAAGATGGAGGTTTAGGAAACCTAGACTTAGGAAAGGTAGGAAACCTAGGAAAGACTTGAGATTTAGAAAGATTTGACTCGAATGTTGGACTTGGAAGATTTGGAAAGATTGGATTTTAGGAAATGCTCGAATTAGGAAAGGTTCGATTTAGGAAAGTTTCGAATTAGGAAAGTTTTGGTTTTTGAAAAGTTTCAAATTAAGAAAGTTTTGAATTAGGAAAATTTTAGGTTTAGGAAAGTTTTCACTTTAGGAAAGTTTTGAAACAGGAAAGTATTGAATTTAGAAAATTTTGAAATAAGGAAGTTTCAACTTAGGAAAGTTTGAATTTGGAAAGGTTTGAAAAAGGAAAATTTTCGATTTAGAAAATGTTTGATTTAAGAAAGTTTTGGGTTTAGAAAAGTCTTAGATTTGGAAAGATGTTGAAGTTTTGGAAAGTTTAGAATTTAGAAAGTTTTTAGATTTAGAAAGTCTTAACTTAAGAAAGTTTTGAACTTGGAAAGCTTTGAATTTGGAAAGATTTGAAATATGGAAAGTTTAAGATTTAGAAAGTTTTAGAGTTTTAGAAAATCTTGAGATTAGGAAAAGTTTGAGTTTAGGAAAGATTTGAAAACTTAGGTTTGAAAAGTTAAGATTTGAAAGAGGGTAGAATTAGGAAAGGGTTGAATTAGGAAAGATTCGAAAGTTGAGTTTTGAAATTTAGGAAAGATTTTTATATTCAAGTTTTGAAAACTTAAGATTTAGCAAAGGAGAAGCTTAGGAAGGATGTGAATTTAGGAAAGATTTGAATTTTGAAACTTAAGGAAAGATTTGAAGTTTAGGTTTAGGAAACCTATGGTTTAGGAAGGACTTGAATTGGGAAAGGTTTGGGATTTGTTTCCAAAAACAGAAGATTGGATCTAGTTTCCTAAACGGGAAGATTGGATTTGGTTTCCTAAAGGGAAGATAGGATTTGGCAAGGATTTGGAAAGGGAGATTCTAGAAACCCTAGTTTTGAAAAATTATAGTTTCGACATAGAAAAGATGTTTTGGAAACGTGTATAGTTTGGATGTGAAAACAAGAGATTTTGAAAATCTAGGTTTGGGGCAAAGTTTGAAAATCATGTTTTTGAAAAGAAAAATTAGGATTTCCTAATTGCGAGTTCTAGGGCTTGATTTGGGCTCTAAAGAGAGAGGATTTTTGAAAAGTGCATTTTTGGAAACGAAGGTTTTCTAGAAGGGAATTCTAGGGCGGACTTTTTGGAAAGTGAGTTTGAAGATACAGTTTTTGGAAAAAGATTTTAAAGAGAAGGAGTTTTGGAAAGTATTTTTAGAAACATGTTTTTTGGAAGGAAATCCTAGAGGGGAGTTTCTAGAAGGGAGATTTTGGAAAGAGAGTTTTTTAGAAAGATTTTTTGGAAGGAAATTATTGGAGAGAGTTTTTAGGAAAGTGAATTTAAGGAGCATTTTTAGAAAGTGAATTTTGAGGAGAAAGAGTTTTTGGAAAGGAGTTGAAAAAGGAAGTTTTGAAAAATAAATTTTGGGAGGGAGTTTTTGAAAACAATTTTGGAGATGAGAATTTTAGGAAAGTATGTTGAAAAAGAGATTTTTAGGAAGAAAGACTTTTTGAAAAGAAAGTTTTTAGAATGTGTAAAAACATCTCACTTTCCTAAAGCAATTCTAACCATAAGAGAGCTAGAACCAGTTTAGGAAAGCGGTTTTGAAAACAACAAGATTTGAAAATATGAACCATATTGGTCACTTTAAATGTAACACTTTCCTAAAGCAATCCTAGCCATGGAAAAGCTAGAATCACCCTAGGATTGTGGTTTTGAAAACAAGTTTTGAAAAACAAATTTTAATGTAATTTTGAAAACAATTTTGAAAATGATTTGAAAAACAACTTTGAAAACGGTTTTTGGAAAATGCAAGATCATGATATGCACAATGCAATTTGGGGTTGTGAACATACAAGGCTAAGGCTTCACCACATAATCAAGGGGGTCGGACCCACGTGGTCTCTGGTTAGACTAGAAGAAAACCCCCGACACGGTGACTCTCCAATAGCCCAATCCCACACATGGACCGGGAATCCCCTTGTTTCAAGCATGCAAAGAAAGGGGGGGGGGGGAAAGAGATGGGGGATTAAAATAGAGAAAACCCAAGTGGGTTAGGAGAGAGAAGAGAGAGGGGGGAAGTGCGGAAATTTAAATAGGGAGCCTACCATATGTCCTGTTATTTTGCGCGCCTTGCTTTCTTCGGTCTTCGGTCTTCATCTTGATCTTCACCTTCAGTCTTCAAAAGTTGTCTTCAAGCTTCAAACTTCAGATTACAGCTCTTCAAGTCTTCGAAAGAGGGTTGAAGTTTAGTGTATGAATGTATGGGGATGTATAGGAGGCTAGGGTTTGTGTAGGGTGGCTGGGGTTTGGAAAACCTAGGGAAGCTAGGGTTTTGGAGGTGCTCGAGCTCTGTATATCGAATTATATGATTTTTAGGTTGAGTTTGCGAATCCTTTTCACGTTGAATGAGGCTCTGTATTTATAGAGATTGGACAACACTGGCGCCTGTTGCAGTGGCGCCAGACCAAAGTTTACACTGGCGCCACTAGGGGTAGGGCCAGGCCATTTTTTGGCTTGGCGCCACTAGTAGTGGCGCCAGCCATTTAGGAAATGTTTGAGGTCGGCAAGCAACGTATCTTTGACTAGATTTGGGCACCTGTACTAGTGACTACCATGTAATTTTTAGCCTGGCTTCACTAGGAGCGACTCTGGAAAGTCCGAGAATGATTTGAAGGAGTCGAGAATGACTCAGAAGGCCGAAAAGGAGCAGGAACACTTAGAATAGTGTCCTGGAGGTATTTGACTTGAAAAGTGAGGATAAGATGTGTCGAAAAGGTGAACTGGGCCTTTAGGGGCAAAACGGTCAATTGGACCGAAAAACTACCGGGACAGACTCGGATTGTCCCGGAAGAAGATTTGGGATCTGGAAACATTATTCAGAATGTTTCCAAAGGTTTCCGGTTTGATTTCCAGAGCCGGTATGGTCGAAAAAGAAAACCAGCCCACCAGGGGCAAAACGGTCATTTTGTACCGGGTTGGCTGAAACTGACTCGGAATGATTTGGAAAGATAAAGGAAGGTTGAGAGTACTATAAAAAGCAATCTCAGAGGGTTACCGGTTTGATACCTAGAGCCAGTGTGGTTCCCGGGGCATTCGGATGTCTCGGGGCAAAATGGTCATCTTGACCGAAAAGTGTAGTTTGGTCATTTTTCACCGAAGTGGGCTAACGGACACTGGTGTTGACCTGAGTTTTGAGTGTTTCCACCACTCTAACGGCGGTCGTCGTGACACAGGGGTTTGTTGCCATTCCCTATATCGACCTATTTGTGAGTATTTCCGCTACTCTAACGGTTTTGTGAGTAGTTTCGCTACTCAGACCGTCTCGAGGAATAAACTGTCTCTAGAGAGGGATTGGAAAGGGGACTTATCATCTCCAAAGAGACGTGCCTGGATTGGAACTGTCTCGAGGAATAAACTGTCTCGAGAGAGGGATTGGAAAGCGGTCTTACTGTCTCCGAAAAGACGTGCCTGATTGGAACCGTCTCGAGGAATAAACTGTCTTGAGAGTGGGATTGGAAAGGGGACTTATCGTCTCCGAAGAGACGTGCCTAGATTGGAACCGTCTCGAGGAATAAACTGTCTCGAGAGAGGGGTTGGAATTGGAAAGGAAAGGACAATGCCCCTAAGGGCATTTTGGTCATTTTGCCTCTATTTGGGCCTGATAGGCCCGCGAAGTGATGGAAAGACGGGATTTGGACCTAGAGAATTGGTTTCGATAGGAATATGCCCAGAATGACTTAAACACAAGTCTGGACGGAGTGTAGACTGCCGAGCGGTCAAAAATGGGGTGCTTACAGCCACCCCTCTTTTTCTGTCTTTGCTTGTCAAAGATAGAAAACGACAAAAGTAAGAGTCCCATGTTGACCGTGAGGCAATCGGAGGGACGGACATTGGAAATCTTTCGACAACGGGGGTCGAAAACGGATAACGGGCCAAAAAGGCCTTCGAAAACGAGCTTTGGCGGGAAAAAGGGCAAAACTGCCCTGAATTTGCAACTAGTGCCACTATCAGTGGCGTCTTTGGCAGAAAATGCCTGGCGCCTCTGCTAGTGGCACCAGGTTTGAAGTTAAAACCAAAAAATTTTGGTTTGAACGCTTACGGGATTTTGGAGAGTTTTCGCAAATTTGTGAGGCATTGCGAGGAATCCGTCTTGGACATTAAAAGACCACTCCTTGGAGACCACAGGTGATTGCCAGAAGGAGACCACGTCGTCAGAAAAGTCGCCGGAAGGGAAGATTTCGCCGGAGAATTTCTAAAACGTGAGTCTTCAAATTTTGTTGGTGTTGATGTGTAGAACTTCGTTTAAATCATGTGAATAGTGGAAATTGATGTTTTGATATGCTTTGAACACTTTGGTGATGTTGTTTTTGTATTTTGATGGTTGTTTGATTGAATTTGAATGATTTTTCATGATTATGCGAAGAGGGTTTTTTGCAGAATAGGGGATCTGTTCCTACAGGCGTGGGCATTGGGTTTTCTGGCTATATTTTTATGCAATGTGCCTTAGAAAAATATGTTTAACAACCGTATGAAGTTTCGTGATTTTTTGAAAACTCGGTGAATTTTTGATTTTTTGAAAAATAGAAAAATATTTAGAAAATTAGTAAAAATTAGAAAATTCAAGAAATTGATGAAAATTTTAAAGTTTGAAATTTGGAAAAATATTGGAATATTTTAGAAAACATTTGAGGTGATTTTGAAAAATTTCGGGAGCCTTTTGAAAACCATTGATTTATTTGAAAAATGAAACATGTGCCTTGAAAATCTTGAAAAATTGAAAAGTGTGCACGGGTGCCATTGTCATGTGATTGTTGGAAAGTGCACATTTTGCATTTTGTGTTGATGTCATGGGCGTTGTAGGGGCCATTTTTAAACGGGACTCTGTCGAAATTTTAGAAATTATGGAAAGAGTTGGTTAAAGTTTTAAAAATAAAATCTTTTTGAAGGAAAAAAGGCAGAGAACCCATGAAACTTGGTTTAAAGTTGGAAAATCAAGATGTGCATGTAGGAAATTTGTTTTGACTTATCGTTCAAAGTCTTTTATTTGTTTTGTTTGTGCTAGTTTTTTTTTTATTTTATTGTTATTTAAACTGCATGGATGGTATATTAACATCACTTACCTTGGCTTACCTTTTCAGGATGGCAGATGCAAGTGATGACGGTTCTGAGAGGAGACGCCGCTCGGGGAAGGCGGCCCGGACCGATTCTGCTGGCGGCTTTAGTCGATCTAGAGGTAGTCGACAATCTACCTGACGATCCTCATCCAGTCAGAGTGGGCAGGGTAGTAGGCTACCTATCGACCCTTTTCCTCCGGTTGACCAGGCTTTTGCCGAGGAGATTGATGCCGAGGAAGAGGTACCGGGCCCTGGGGATCAAGTGACCAGCTATGGGAGAGCTTCTTCCAGGCATAGGCAGACGGACGCTGACTTGGGGGATCTGCAGATACCGGACGTCCCATCACTTGGGGATCTTGCCTATCACCCCAGCGTGTATTCTAAACAGCACTTGCCGCCTCCGTGGGTACATACAGCTTTCAAAGGGGCTATTCATCAGGTGTTTGTGACCATGCAGCGAGCTGCCCCATCATATCGTGGCTTCTTGGCGGAGATTGGATTCGGCACTTTTATGGGATTACAGGCTAACCGCCTGAACTGGCATTTGGTACTGGCACTTGTTGAGAGGTGGTTCGGGGAGACTGGGACCTTTCATTTTGTCGGTTTCGAGTTAGGTCCCACTCCTTTGGATTGGGTGATTATTACAGGGCTCTCCTTTGTCGGCCGGCGAATCACTCTGCATCCAGTTAGCAGGGACGAGGCCTGTTTGCTGTTGGACTTGCCTCATCTTGAGCGTTCTACTTTCCCGGTCTCTTGGATTAGTCAGGATGAGCATACTTTTGCTACTGAGCCATTGCCTGCCAGGCGGGACATCATGAGACGGCGACTTGTGTTGTATATCATCTTTAGCTGTTTCTGCAACAACAACAAGTCACTCGTGCCGTGTCGTTTGGTGAGTATAGTAGCCGATTTGGGAGCTTTGTCTGAGTTAGACTGCGGGTCCTTTTCTTTTGGCTGCTTTCTTCGATCAATGCTGGTTTGGACTTCTTCTCGTTGGGGTAGCATGACTAGCTTTTGGCCCTTCCTTGTCTGGTGGAGTTACGAGTACTTGCCAGTGCGTCGCCCTACAGTTGTTGAGGATGATCTCTATCCTCGCGCTTTGAGGTGGGCTCGTGACTGGGTAGCCCAGCGATCGGAGATTACTGACTTTGTGACACTTCGGGCTAACCTGGAGTTGATTGAGGCGAGGGATGTGACCTGGCGGCCCTTCATTGGATCAGTCCATTACGAGACAGTCCGGTACCTGGTCCCGTTGTCCTTGTCGAGAGCTACTTTTCTCAATGATGACACCTGGGAGTCTTATCTTGGAGAGCAACACTGGCGACAGTTTCATGAGGAGTTCTGATCAGCAGGAGCTCCACCAAAGTATATGTTTGGAGCCTTGGTGGTAGGAGTACCCATTCTGTACCAGGAGCGCCAGCCAGGTGCCGAGTTCTTGCTTCATCTGAATACGGATTATGCTGCACACTTTGGGGCTCATTCGGTTGGTGCCTTCACCCGGTTTGAGGTAGTAGTCGGCGGGTACGCTGTTGGCCAAGAGGTGGTTGACTTGTGGCGCCGAGCCGGAGGATATGTGCCCCGGGCCGAGTTTACTACTGTGAGAGACCAGAGAGACCAGTACCGGATAGAGCGGGACCAGTACCAGGCCAAGGTAGCTTCCCTGACGGCTCGGTTATCTCAGATGGGTGGTGGGGGGTAAGTTATTCTCTCTTTGCTCCTTATTGCTCTGTTGTTGCTTAGTTCCTTTTGTATGCAGCTGATTTCGGGTCTGTCTTCCCTGCAGGATGGTGGTGCTTCGAGTAGTTATCCAACTCCTCCGATGCCGGGCTTCGGGAATTTTGATCCAGATGACATCGACTTCGACCTGTGATAGATGCCCCTTGTAGAGATTCTGATCCTCTTTTGCCCCTTGTTCCTGAGATGTATTGATGTTAGACAGTTTTATTTTGCATAGTTTTGTATAAGGATGGATATTTATGGTACTTAGATGCACGAATAGACAGATACATATGATTAGAGGCATATGATGTATGATGATGTTAGATATCTATTACATGAGTTGATGCTAATGACTTCTATTTCTACAGGGAGTTATATCCTATGTTTGCAAAGGCCATGCTGATTTTTGTTTTTTGTTTTTTGTTTTTTTTTTACATATGCACAGGTTAGAAATATGTTAATAGGATGACACAGGGTGCTGTTAGCCTTGTAGTCCTGGGAATGGTAACTCCCTCCTCGGGGATTTAGCCTCTCTTCTAGCCCAACCCTACCTTGATTGGATGATAGCATTTGGCACCTTTCTCAACCTCTTGATCGCCTCCAACTTTCTATCTTAGGGTTAGTGTATAGGGTTATTGGGCTGAGACTCTCGACTCTCGGGGTTTTAGCAACAACTTACCTGACCTTTGGCAGAGCGATAAGTGGCCAGTCATTTCAATCCGAGAAGACTTTGTTTAGGATCGTGATGTAGGCTAGGTTATGGGGTTTTAGAAGCAACGGGATATACAAGCTCAAATTTGATGCTGTTTTCGATAAGGTTCAGATCCATACCATCCTTGACTACTTTTCAGTAGGATTAGCATCCTTTTTTTTTAGTTTTGGCAGCGTATCTAGCTCATTTAGATCAAGCAATCTATTTTCAATCAGAGGGAACTTTACTAGGGTTGTAATGTAGACCATGGTTTTGAGGTTTTGCAAGAAAGGGTAAAGGCTCAAACCTATTGTTTCTACTGGATTTCCTTGTAACCTAGGATCATCTTTAAATTTCCTTCTTGCTTTTGATCATATATTTCTCAAGGTGACAATGACCTTGTTCTTTCATCCTTTCCATGTACTTCTTGAGATAAACATGACTTTCTTTTCTATGCCTTTGAAGTTAACTCAATCATGATTTTCTTCAGGCCTTTCTTTAGAATCATGGTTTTTTTTTTTTTTTTGCCTCTTGCCCCTTGGCAACTCTTTTCCTTTGTTTTTTCTTTTTATTTCTTTCCTTTTCTTTTATGAAACGAAACAATTCTTTTAACCCTTTTCCCTTAAACTTTTTCCTTGATAGTTCGATATACCCAGTGTGGGCGGTGATCCCTAGGTTGGGGTTTTGTTAAGAAAGGATAAGTGGCTCAACGGGTTTGGCAAGGGGTTGCTTTTGATTGTATGGGAAATGAAATGAGGGCCTCTCTTCACTTTGAATTAGATTGCTTGATCCATAGAGCTTTCATTGCTGCTTTAGCACAGCGAGGGTGGAAACCATTCCTAAAGTTCTCAACTATTGTCTGCCCCAGTGTGGGGAGGACAATCTTGGATCAGGGTTAACACAGAAAATTTTTTGCTTTTCGCGAGGCACTAGGGGTTAAGCAAAGGGAAGATGAGCACATTTAGTCATTTATTCAGTTATTTATTCTTTATATGTGGGGGAATGAAAGATGGCTCCTCTTCATTTTGATAAACTGGCCACACGTCGCTCAGCCTCAGAGTCTTGTAAGTGCTGCCTTTGGGTAGTATCCTTACTCATCCTTATTCTCTCTCTCTATGGAAGCCTGATTATTTGGCGAGTGGTTAACTCATGCTATCATCCCTTTAAGTTGGATCATTCCATAAGATAAACCATGCCCCTTGCGTAGAAAATAGTCACTATTTCCCAGGGAAGATAAGACAACCACAATGGAATAAAAGACTATTATTTGATTATTATTATTACGAAAAGCATCAAGTTCTTAAGCAATAAGAAAATGTAGACATTAATTTAAAGATAGAAAGTGAAGGGATAGAAAGAAAGTGGGTGCAAACACCCCTCTCTTGTACGCTCGTGCAAAGAACCCCTTTTTAGTATGGCTTTGGGACGATTCCCACATTTTTGATGCTCCATTCGCGACTCGGATCCTCGGCTAAAGGGAGACAAGCAAAGGCTTCTCCTAGAGCTCCACAAACGTTGACACTGTTGATGCGGTTATCAGCCTCCTTCTTGTTTTGCGCAGCGGGTTCTTCTGTAAACAGGGTGACCAGCTCACCCCCTTCCAATTCGAATGGCTTTGCTCGTTCTCTTGACTCCTCTAGTCCCCAACCCATGTCTTCATAGTTGTACTCAGTTACGGGCCAAGGGTTTTCCAGCAAGTGACTTTCAGCTGCAGCATACTTCGAGTGTAGAAATTCATCACCCCACCCATCGGTAGTTATGCTTTCGATGTGTTCTTCCCTCGGCAAAATTGGCTCCTCAATGGGCCAGTCAGAAGCATCAGGCACTTCATCAGGGTCATAGAGATAAATTGGGCATAGTGGGAGATCTTCCTTCCAGTCACTTTCTTCATCGGCCTCCCAATCGCTCTCATAACCTTCGGCCTCTAGCTCGTCGATTTCTCCCTCGCCTTCCATCTCTACTAGTATCATATTGACAGTGTGATCCAGCAGAGGGTTAGCAGTCACATTGGGAGTGGGAGCAGGTTTTACCGGCTGCAGATCAATGGTCTTATTATCGATCAGATCTTGGATCTTGTGCTTAAGAGCAAAACAGCTTTCGATGTCATGCCCCTGGCCACCTAAATGGTACTCATATGTAAGGGTAGCATTAAAGGTTGGGGGTAGAGGGCTTGACAATGGGCGAGCAGGTACGGGTTTCAGGATGTTGTTCTTTAGAAGGCTATGGTAGGCCTCGGTTTGGGTGGAGGCTAAGGCGTCGAAGGTACGGATGTGTCTAGCAGGTCTATTGAAGTTAGGTCGTGCCCCGGCGGGACCATAGTTTGGGGTTGGAGCAGGCATGGTCAAGGTGGGCAAGGGCAGGACTGGGGGTGATTGTAGC
Organism: Euryodendron excelsum; assembly: GCA_033060915.1. Lineage (NCBI taxonomy): Eukaryota > Viridiplantae > Streptophyta > Magnoliopsida > Ericales > Pentaphylacaceae > Euryodendron > Euryodendron excelsum. Next base: position 29,613,003 of record CM065379.1, read on the forward strand.
GGGGGTCGGTATTGGGGTGGTTGGCTAGGCAGAATAGAAGGCACTTCGCTTTCCTTCCTGATCGTGCCCCTTGTAGTAGCCACCTTCTTGGCTATGTTGGTGGTATTTTCTCCAATCCTGGCATAGGGATCTGTGATTCTTCCTATCTTGAGGCTGTTTTCTATCATTTCCCCTGCATGATGAGTTCGGAGAAGCTTTTTCCCACGCTTGTGTAGAGCTTCTCATAGAATATACCTTGGAAAGTATGCACGAACAGTTGTACGTACTCCTCCCTCCATCTTAGGGTGTATGCTTAAAAGCTCTCCTTCTCACCCTTGCTCATTGTCATCAAGGACCAGCGATCGGAAGTGAGATCGATGTTGTGACAGTATTGGGCTTTGAACGCATTGACTAGCTCCATCCAGGTGGTGATCTTCCTTAAGTCCAGACGAGCAAACCATTGCAGAGCCGACCTTGTGAGGCTATGTTGGAATAACTGCATAAGGAGCTTCAGGTCGTTGCCATGTCCACTAAGCGCTTCAGCATATAACCGTAGATGAGCAACGGGGTTACCGGTACCGTCGTACTTCTGGAAGTCAGGCATTTTAAACTTAGCAGGCCTCGGGTGGTCAAGGAAGAAACAGAGCTCATCATAGGAAGTGAACCCATAAGTATCGTGGCCATGGAGACTTCGCAACGAATCTTCTAATCCTTGGATTTTTAGACTGAGAGGGTCTAGAGAGGCCTTCTTTATAGCAGGTGAAAGCAACATGGTCTCTTCTCCTTCAATGTTGACCCCTTTGGCGTCTTCCTTAGTCCTCCCAGCATTGTCGAACTGGAGCATGATCCTTGGATTAGCAGGTTCAAGGTCTTTGGATGAAGTCATGGATGATGATGGGACCGCAGTAGTGTCTTTCATGGCCAAAGTTTGAATGAGTTTGAGCATCTCATCCATCTCAGTCCTCATTTCGTTAACTTCCTCTCAAGAGACTTGAGAGGATTCTTCAGGGTTAGCAGCCATCAATGATGCTCTTTACCGGGTGATAATGGGGTCCATAGGTGGAAGTTGCCCTTTCTTTGGAGCATGTTGACTCAGTGCAAGGTGACTTCTGTAAATGAAAATAAAAAGAGAGAAAGAAGAAGATAAAAACACAAATCGCAAGTCACTTTCTGGTTTTTAGAAAGCTTTATGTAATGCATGTCCTAAGGTGTCCCTATTAAGAGGGAAACTAATCATGATGTATTGGCCCACTTTTGGAGATAGGGGATTTGCCCCTGTATGCGGATACTTTACCGTCAGGTAGGAGCTTTCAATCATCCATGCATTCATTTGTAAAAATAAAGAAGTACATTAAATTTTGGGTTTGAGATACAAAAGAATAGAAATACATTTTAATAGGGGGAGGGGGAACACTTTCATTTAGACTTCCACCTATCTACTTTTACAAAGGGAGATCCTAAACTACTCTTGAGTCTTCGGATTCGCCTTCCTTGGATTTGATGTCGAGGAGGTTGCTGAAAGACCTTGTTAATTGATTGCCCCTTGTCTTCTTGGCAACCCTATCTCCGTGAGTATAGAGGGATTGGGGCCCCTCTTATGAAATGGATTGGTGTGCATGCCATGAGTCCTTAGGGTTACGCGGGAACCCTTAGGGTTTGGGTAGGTTTAATGCAAAGGAGAGTAACCTTGGTGTCACTCTTAACGGGTTGATCATATGCATGAGAATACAGTGACTTGAGTTACTTGGAACTCTTGTCTTGAAATGGGATATTGAATGCATGAACATGAATATGCAAAAAGTATAAGGAGAGAAGGTACAATTGAAGTAAACATGCATGCATGAACAGTTAGGCAAGCATTATAACAGTATAAATACAGTCAGTATAACAGCAGGAATAGACAAGTATGAATGAAAGTAAGAGCAGTCGCCCTTTCTCTATGATTTTGAAAACGATGCTCGTGTCTTAAATCCGGCAGAGGTTCGACTATGCATGGTGTCTATATGAGTATGAGGTTGAGGGTTGACTAATGCGTCCTAAAAAGGCTCAGTCCCCAAATCTTCATACCTAGGCCCACTCTCCCCGAGGTGGTGCCATGATCAGTTGGTGATCTAAGTGGGGGAACCATCAAGAGGCCATAGGCGAAGAAACTGACACAGCATCTTGCCCACAAACCAATATACCGTTCCCCCTTTCTAACTAAAAAGGACATATCAGGGTATGCAAGTATGCAGAATGTAAGTGCACATGCAGTGTGTGTGTGATTTTTAAAAATGGAGGAAAGGGCCCAACAACTCCCATTCATCCTGTACATCACATTCTTGAAAAGCAGTTAATAAAACTTAAGCAAAAAGCGCACTTACAAAACAAAGATGCAAGTGTTAGTATGTGGATGACAAACAGAATACAAGATAATGTGAATAAATGCATGTTTTTTTTTTTTTTTGAAAACAATTTTGAAAATTTAAAGTGAATAGGATTGAACCAAGTTAATTGAAGACTCTACATGGGTAAAGGGTAAAGAGACATGACTAACGGCCTAACCCTCTAAGTGTCCCCAGCGGAGTCGCCAGATGTCGCGCCCAGATTTTTCGCCCTCGAGGAACACTCACACAAGCGGGAAAAATACTGTACTCTCTCGTTAGAACTCACCCTCCTAGAAGAATGAGTGCGACTAAGTTTGAATTGAAAATTTGATTTGAATAAAGGGCTTTTGGAAAAAGATTCGGAGTCGCCACCTAACTGGGTTAAGGTGAGTTAGGTCACCTAAAAACTAAGAATAATCCGAAGACTACACTTAGGGTTTTTGGAAAAAGGTTTTTTGAAAATACCACCTCAAGAGAGGGTTTTTAAGAAAACAGGTTGTTTGGCAACCTTTGGAAAACATTTAGCCCTTTTTGAAAAATAACTCCTTTTTGGTCTATGAAAACAGTGATTCTAGGTTCGAAGGTTGGTTACTTGTAGGGAAGACGCACTAAGCTATGACCCTACCCCGCCCGTTCGGTACCTACATGTCAATCTACCCTATATTCACCTATGAGAGTCTTCGACTAACTATAGTTCAATCCTATCCACTTTGAAAAACAATGCTTGAAAAGAAACTAACATGATGCATGATATGCAAGTACAAGTTAAGAGAATAGATTTGAAAAGAAATTGATATGAAATTGATTTGATTTGAAAATAGATTTGAAGAGATGGAATTGAAATTGGAAAGTTTGAAAATTTGGAAATAGAAATTTCAAAATAAAAATTTTGAAATTGGAACTTTGAAAATAGATTGGAATTTGAGATTTGAAAATGTGGAGACCGTACCCATGACGGTGGAATTGAAAGTTTGAAAAGTGTTGTGACCGCACCTATGAAGGTTGCCTACGTATCCCTTTGGGAGAATCAAGTCAGTCGTAGTTCGGACCAGAGTCCGATTGAAAAGAGATTGATTTGATTGGAAGAAAGAGATTGAATTGAAAATTGGATTTGATTTGAGATTACAAGAGGAGATTGGAAATTGGAATTGAGAAGATTGGACTTGCTTTGGAAAGATTGATTTTGGAAAGACTTGGTTTTGGAAAGATGGAGGTTTAGGAAACCTAGACTTAGGAAAGGTAGGAGACCTAGGAAAGACTTGAGATTTAGAAAGATTTGACTCGAATGTTGGACTTGGAAGATTTGGAAAGATTGGATTTTAGGAAATGTTCGAATTAGGAAAGGTTCGATTTAGGAAAGTTTCGAATTATGAAAGTTTTGGTTTTTGGAAAGTTTCAAATTAAGAAAGTTTTGAATTAGGAAAATTTTAGGTTTAGGAAAGTTTTCACTTTAGGAAAGTTTTGAAATAGGAAAGTATTGAATTTAGAAAATTTTGAAATAAGGAAGTTTCAACTTAGGAAAGTTTGAATTTGGAAAGGCTTGAAAAAGGAAAGTTTTCAATTTAGAAAATGTTTGAATTAAGAAAGTTTTGGGTTTAGAAAAGTCTTAGATTTGGAAAGATGTTGAAGTTTTGGAAAGTTTAGAATTTAGAAAGTTTTTAGATCTAGAAAGTCTTAACTTAAGAAAGTTTTGAACTTGGAAAGCTTTGAATTTGGAAAGATTTGAAATTTAGAAAGTTTAAGATTTAGAAAGTTTTAGAGTTCTAGAAAATCTTGAGATTAGGAAAGGTTTGAGTTTAGGAAAGATTTGAAAACTTAGCTTTGAAAAGTTACGATTTGAAAGAGGGTAGAATTAGGAAAGGTTTGAATTAGGAAAGATTCGAAAGTTGAGTTTTGAAATTTAGGAAAGATTTTTATATTCAAGTTTTGGAAACTTAAGATTTAGGAAAGGAGAAGCTTAGGAAGGATGTGAATTTAGGAAAGATTTGGATTTTGAAACTTAAGGAAAGATTTGAAGTTTAGGTTTAGGAAACCTATGGTTTAGGAAGGTAGCAAATTAGGAAGGAGTTGAATTGGGAAAGGTTTGGGATTTGTTTCCAAAAACGGAGGATTGAATCTAGTTTCCTAAACGGTGAGATTGGATTTGGTTTCCTAAAGAGAAGATAGGATTTGGCAAGGATTTGGAAAGGGAGATTCTAGAAACCCTAGTTTTGAAAAATTATAGTTTCGACATAGAAAAGATGTTTTGGAAACGTGTATAGTTTGGATGTGAAAACAAGAGATTTTGAAAACCTAGGTTGGGGGCAAAGTTTGAAAATCATGTTTTTGGAAAGAAAATTAGGGTTTCCTAATTGCGAGTTCTAGGGCTTGATTTGGGCTCTAAAGAGAGAGGATTTTTGGAAAGTGCGTTTTTTGAAACAAAGGTTTTCTAGAAGGGAATTCGAGGGAGGACTTTTTGGAAAGTGAGTTTGAAGATAGAGTTTTTGGAAAAAGATTTTAAAGAGATGGAGTTTTGGAAAGTGTGTTTTTAGAAACAAGTTTTTTGGAAGGAAATCCTAGAGGGGAGTTTCTAGAAGGGAAATTTTGAAAAGAGAGTTTTTTAGAAAGATTTTTTGGAAGGAAATTGTTGGAGAGAGTTTTTAGGAAAGTGAATTTAAGGAATGTTTTTAGAAAGTGAATTTTGAGGAGAAAGAGTTTTTGGAAAGGAGTTGAAAAAGGAAGTTTTGAAAAATAAATTTTGGGAGGGAGTTTTTGAAAACAATTTTGGAGATGAGAGTTTTAGGAAAGTATGTTGAAAAAGAGATTTTTAGGAAGAAAGACTTTTTGAAAAGAAAGTTTTTAGAAGGTGTAAAAACATCTCACTTTCCTAAAGCAATTCTAACCATAACAAGGCTAGAACCACTTTAGGAAAGCGGTTTTGAAAACAACAAGATTTGAAAATATGAACTGTATTGGTCACTTTAAATGTAACACTTTCCTAAAGCAATCCTAGCCATGGAAAAGCTAGAATCACCCTAGGATTGTGGTTTTGAAAACAAGTTTTGAAAAATAGATTTTGATGTAATTTTGAAAACAAGTTTGAAAATGATTTGAAAAACAACTTTGAAAACGGTTTTTGGAAAATGCAAGGTCATGATATGTACAATGCAATTTGGGGTCGTGAACATACAAGGCTAAGGCTTCACCACATAATCAAGGGGGTCGGACCCACGTGGTCTCTGGTTAGACTAGAAGAAAGCCCCCGACACGGTGACTCTCCAATAGCCCAATCCTACACATGGACTGGGAATCCCCTTGTTTCAAGCATGCAAAGAAAGGGGGGGAAAGAGATGGGGGATTAAAATAGAGAAAACCTAAGTGGGTTAGGAGAGAGAAGAGAGAGGGGGGAAGTGCGAAAATTTAAATACGGAACCTACCGTATGTCTTGTTATTTTGCGCGCCTTGCTTTTTTCGTTCTTCGGTCTTCGTCTTGATTTTCACCGTCAGTCTTGAAGAGTTGTCTTCAAGCTTCAAACTTCAGATTACAACTCTTCAAGTCTTCGAAAGAGGGTTGAAGTTTAGTGTATGAATGTATGGGGATGTATAGGAGGCTAGGGTTTGTGTAGGGTGGCTAGGGTTTGGAAAACCTAGGGAAGCTAGGGTTTTGGAGGTGCTCGAGCTCTGTATATCGAATTATATGATTTTTAGGTTGAGTTTGCGGATCCTTTTCACGTTGAATGAGGCTCTGTATTTATAGAGATTGGACAACACTGGCACTTGTTGCAGTGGCGCCAGGCCAAAGTTTACACTGGCGCCACTCCTAGTGGCGCCAGCCATTTAGGAAATGTTTAAGGTCGGCAAGCAACATATCTTTGACTAGATTTGGGCACCTGTACTAGTGACTACCATGTAATTTTTAGCCTGGCTTCACTAGGAGTGACTCCGGAAAGTCCGAGAATGATTTGAAGGAGCCGGGAATGACCCGAAAGGCCGGAAAGGAGCAGGAACACTTAGAATAGTGTCCTGGAGGTATTTGACTTGAAAAGTGAGGATAAGATGTGTCAAAAAGGTTGACCGGGCCTTTAGGGGCAAAACGGTCAATCGGACCAGGAAACTGCCGAGACAGACTCGGATTGTCCAGGCAGAAGATTTGGGATTTAGAAACATTATTCAGAATGTTTCCAAAGGTTGCCGGTTTGATTTTCAGAGCCGGTATGGTCGAAAAAGAAAACCGGCCCACCAGGGGCAAAACGGTCATTTTGTACCGAGTTGGCCGAAACTGACTTGGAATGATCCGGAAAGATAAAGAAAGGTTGAGAGTACTATAAAAAGCAATCTCATAGGGTTACCGGTTTGATACCTAGAGCCGGTGTGGTTCCCGGGGCATTCGGATGCCTAGGGGTAAAATAGTCATCTTGACCGGAAAGTCTCAGAAAAGGTCCAAAGGGTAGTTTGGTCATTTTTCACCGAAGTGGGCTAACGGACACTAGTGTTGACCTGAGTTTTGAGTGTTTCCGCCACTCTAACGGCGGTCGTCGTGACACAGGGGTTTGTTGCCAATTCCCTATATCGACCTATTTGTGAGTATTTCCGCTACTCTAACGGTTTTGTGAGTAGTTTCGCTACTCAGACCGTCTCGAGGAATAAACTGTCTCGAGAGAGGGATTGGAAAGGGGATTTATCGTCTCCGAAGAGACGTGCCTGAGATTAGAACCGTCTCGAGGAATAAACTGTCTCGAGAGAGGGATTGGAAAGGGGTCTTACCGTCTCTGAAAAAACGTGCCTGATTGGAACCGTCTCGAGGAATAAACTGTCTCGAAAGTGAGATTGGAAAGGGGACTTATTGTCTCCGAAGAGACGTGCCTGGATTGGAACCTTCTCGAGGAATAAACTGTCTCAAGAGAGGGATTGGAAAGGGGTCTTACTGTCTCTGAAAAGACATGCCTAATTGGAACCGTCTCGAGGAATAAACTGTTTCGAGAGTGGGATTGGAAAGGGGACTTATAGTCTCCGAAGAGACGTGCCTGGATTGGAACCGTCTCGAGGAATAAACTGTCTCGAGAGAGGGATTGGAAAGGGGTCTTACCATCTTCGAAAAGACATGCCTGGGTTGGAACCGTCTCGAGGAATAAACTGTCTTGAGAGAGGGGTTGGAATCGGAAAGGAAAGGACAATGCCCCTAAGGGCATTTTGGTCATTTTGCCTCTATTTGGGCCTGACAGGCTCGCGAAGCGATGGAGAGACTGGATTTGGACCTAGAGAATTGGTTTCGATAGAAATATGCCCACAATGACTTAAACACAAGTCTGGATGGAGTGTAGACTACCGAGCGGTCAAAATTGGGGTGCTTATAGTCTCTACTGACTAATTGTAGAGTGATTCGCTGGACAACAAAGGAAAGCCCTGTGATGATTGCCCAATCTAAGGGAGTGGGGCCTAACTCAAAGCTGACAAAATGGAAGGTCTCGGTCTCTCCAAACCACCGCTCAACCAGCGCCTGTACTAAATGTCGTTTCAGGCGGTTAACCTGTAATCCCATGAAGGCTCTGAAGCCGATCTCAGCTAGGAAGGCATGATATGATGAGGCAGCCCGCTGTATAGTCAGAAAGACTTGATGAACAGCCCCTCTAAAAGCTGTATGTACCTGCGGAAAGGGCAGATGCTGTCTGGAGTATATACTGGGGTGGTAAGCCAGATCCCCGAGTGGTGGGACATCCGGTACCAGCAGATCTCCCATGTCAGCATCCATTTGCCTGTGTCTGGAGGAAGCTCTCCCATAACCGGTCACTTGATCCCCGAGGCCCGGTACCTCCTCCTCATCACCAATCTCCTCCGCAAAGGCCTGCTTAACCGGAGGAAAGGGGTCGACAGGTGGCCTACTCCTCCGACCACTCTGACTAAATGCTGCTTATCCCGTAGACCGTTAACTACCCCTAGACCAACTAGAGCCACTGGTGGAATCTGTCCTAGGTGCCTACCCTGAGCGGCGTCTCCTCTCAAAACCATCATCACCCGCATCTGCTATCCTGAAAAGGTAAGTCAGGGTAAGAGGTGTTAACGTACCGCACATGCAGATAAATAATAATATAATAAAGTAAAATAAAATAAAAAAACTAACACAAGCAAAACAAATAAAAGATTTTGAATGATAAGTCAAAACAAATTTCCTACGCACACCTTTTGATTTTCTAACTTCAAATCAAATCTCAAGGGTTTTCTCTCTTTTTCCTTCAAAAAGATTCTATTTCTAAAACCTTTTCTAACTATTTCTAAAAATTTTGGCAGAATCTCGTTTAAAAATGGTCCCTACAACACCCATGACATCAACACAAAACACAAAACGTGCACGTCACAACGTTACAATCACATAACATCAGTACTCGTGCACATTTTTCAATTTTTTGAAATTTTCAAAACATGTTTTATTTTTCAAATAAATCAATGGTTTTCCAAGTTGTCCTAAAATTTCTCAAAATCACCTCAAATGTTTTCTAAAATATGCCAATATTTTTTCAAATTTCAAACTCTAAAAATTTCATCAATCTCTCAAGTTTTCTTAATTTTCCTAATTTTTTAAATATTTTTCTATTTTTCAAAAAATAAAAAATTCACCAAGTTTTCAAAAAATCACGAAACTTCACACGGTTGTTAAACACATTTTTCTAAGGCACGTTGCACAAAAATCTAGCTAAAAAACGCAATGCCCAAGCCTGTAGGAACAAACTCTCAATTCTTGCAGAAAACCCTCTTCACATAATCACGTAAAATCATTCAAATCCAATCAAACAAGCACCAAAATGCAAAAATAACATCACCATAATGATCAAAACATATCAAAACATTGATTTCTACTATGCACATGATTCAAACGAAGTTCTACACATCAAAATCAACAAAAATTTGAAAACTCACTTTTTGAGAGTTCTTCGGCGAAATCTTCTCTTCCGGCGACTTCTCCGATGACGTGGTCTCCTTCCGACAATCACCCGTGGACTCCAAGAACAGCTCCTCCAATGTCCAAGTCAGTTTCCTTTCAATGTCTTTCGGATTTGAGAAAATCTTCCAAATTCCCGCAAGTGTTCGAACCAGAAAATTTTCTGGTCTTGTTCTTAAGCCTGGCGCCACTAGCAGAGGCGCCAAGCCTCTTCTGCCAAAGGCACTGCTCCTAGTGGCGCCAGTTTCCAAATTCTGGGCAGCTTTGCCCTTTTCTCCGCTAAAACTTGGTTTCGAAGGCCTTTTGGGCCCAATATTCATTTTCGAACCCCCGTTGTCGAAAAATTCTCGAAGTCCGTCCTTCCGACTACCTCGCGGTCAACATGGGACTCTTACTTTATCGTTTTCTGTCTTTGACAAGCAAAGACAGAAAAAGAAGGGCAGTTGTAAGCACCCCATTTTTGACCGCTTGGCAGTCTACGGTCTGTCCAGATTTATAATCAAGTCAATATAGACGTATTCCAATCAAAATCAACTCTCTAAGTCTAGTCCTATCTATTCATTTCGTGGGCCCCACCAGGCCCAAACAGAGGTAAAATGACCGAAATGCCCTTAGGGGCATTGTTCCTTTCCAATTCCAATCAGGTACGACTTTCCGAAGATGGTAAGTCCCCTTTCCAATCAGGCACATCTTTCTGAAGACGGTAAGTCCCCTTTCCAAATCCAACAGGTATGTCATTCTGAAGACGGTAAGTCCCCTTTCTAATCAGGCGCATCTTTCCGAAGACGGTAAGTCCCCTTTCCAATAAAGCGCGTCTTTTCGAAGATGGTAAGTCCCCTTTCCAATCAGGTACGTCTTTCCGAAGACGGTAAGTCCCCTTTCCAATTCTAATTCCAATTCCAATCCCTCTCTCGAGATAGTTGATATCTCAAGACGGTAATTCTATCCAATCCAGCATGTTTTTCGAAGAAAATCTCTTCGGAACGATAAGTCCCTTTAAACCTGTCGACCGGGACGAGACCCCAAGTCCCTTAGATGGTAGAACGGTCCACCTTTGGCACCAGCTAGCTCGCCAATGCAGAAATGTCCATTTCAAGCACGCCTTTTGAGAAAGTTGACTTCTTAGGCGCTAAGTCCCTTTAGCAGCTTCCCGAGATCAGGTAGTCTCGAGAATAATCGCGAACCGTCAGAGTAGCGAAAATACTGGCGAACAGGTCGATATAGGGAATTGCCAACAAACCCCTGTATCATGGGACCACCGTCAGATTGGCGGAAACACTCAAAACCCTGGTCAACACCAGTGCCTGCTAGCCCACGTCGGTGAAAAATGACCAAATTGCCCCTAGGGCCTTTTTTCCAGTACGTTTCTCGAGAGCACACCTAAGCCCTCAGAACGATAAGTCCACCCTTCTAGATCGTCCCAGAGATGATCCAGCATGATTAGGTGCCCTCCAGTCTGTTTCGGGTTAATTCCGAGACTTTTCGATTAAGATGACCATTTTGCCCCTAGGCGTCCGAACACCCTGGGAACTACACCAGCCCTGGGTATCAAACCGGTAACTTCCCGAGCATGCCTCCTATAGTATTCTTAACCTTTCTTTATCTTTCGGGATCATTCCAAGTCAATTCCGGCAAACCCGGTGCAAAATGACCATTTTGCCCCTAGGGGGCCGGTCGCCTTTTCCGACCACACCGGCTCTGGGTATCAAACTGAAAACATTTGAGAATATTCTAAATAATGTTTCCATATCTCAAGTCTTTTTCCAGGACATTTCGGGTCCATCCCGGCAGCTTTCCGACTCGATTGACTGTTCTGCCCCTAATAGCCCGGTCAATCCTTCTGACACATCCTATCTTTATTTTTCAAGTCCAACATCTCTGAGACACTGTTCTAAGTGTTCTTGCCCTTTTCCTAGCCTTCCGGGCCAATGCCGGTCCCTTAAATCATTCTCGGACTTTCTGGAGTCACTCTTAGTGAAGCTAGACTAAAAATTGCATGGTAGTCACTAGTACAGGCGCCAAAATCTATCAAAGATACGTTGCTTGCCCACTTAACAAACTTTTCTAACTTGCTAGTGGCGCCAAGCCAAAAAATAGCCTAGCGCTACTCCTAATGGTGCCAAGAGGAATTTTGGCCTGGCGCTACTACAACAGGCGCCAGGTCTATCCCATCTCTATAAATACAGAGCCTCTTCCAACGTGAAGGAGGTGTCGCGCCCAGATTTTTCGCGCCCGAGGAATACTCACCCAAGCAGGAAAAATGTTGTACTCTCTCGTTAGAACTCACCCTCCTAGAAGAATGAGTGCGACTAGGTTTGAATTGAAAATTAGGTTTGAATAAAGGACTTTTGAAAAAGATTTGGAGTCGCCACCTAACTTGATCAAGGTGAGTTAGGTCACCTAAAACTAAGAGTAATCCGAAGACTACACTTAGGGTTTTTGGAAAAAGGTTTTTGAAAATACCTCCTCAAGAGAGAGTTTTTAGGAAAACAGATTGTTTGGCAACCTTTGGAAAACATTTAGCCCTTTTTAGAAAAATAACTCCTTTTTGGTCTTTGAAAACAGTGATTCTAAGTTCGGAGGTTGGTTACGTGTAGGGAAGATGCACTAAGCTATCACCCTACCCCGCCCTTTCGGTACCTACATGTCAATCTACCCTAGATTTACCTATGGGAGTCTTCGACTAACTATAGTTCAACCCTATTCACTTTGAAAAAGAATGTTTAAAACGAAACTAATATGATGCATGATATGCACGTGCAAGATGAGAGAATTGGAAAATAGATTTGAAAAGAGATTGATTTGAAATTGATTTGATTTGAAAATAGATTTGAAGAAATAGAATTGAAATTGAAAAGTTTGAAAATTGAAAATAGAAGTTTGAAAATAGAAATTTTGAAATTGGAATTTGAAAATTGATTGGAATTTGAAATTTGGAAAGATTTTGGAAACCGCACCCATGAGGGTGGAATTAAAAGTTTGAAAAGTATTGTGACCGCACCTATGAAGGTTGCCTACGTATCCCTTTGGGGGAATCAGGTCAGTCGTAGTTCGGACAAGAGTCCGATTGAAAATAGAAGAGTGGATTTGAAGAAGGAGATTGAATTGGAAGAAAGAGATTGAATTGAGATTAGAAAAGGAGATTGGAAATTGGAATTGAGAAGATTGGACTTGGATTTGAGAAGATTGATTTTGGAAGAAAGATTTAGACCTGTTTTTAGAGAGATGAAGGTTTTAAGAAACCTAAACTTAGGAAAGAGACTTAGGAAAGGTTTGACTTGACTTGGAAGGTTTAGGAGATTAGGAAAGGTTGGATTTAAGAAATGTTTGAATTAGGAAATGTTCGATTTAGGAAAGTTTTGAATTAGGAAAGTTTCATTTTTGGAAAGTTTTCGAATTAGGAAAGTTTCATTTTTGGAAAGTTTTCGAGTTAGGAAAGTTTTGAATTTAGAAAATTTTGAATTTAGAAACATTTGAAAAAGGGAAGTTTTGATTTTGGAAAGTTTTGAAAACAAGGAAGTTTTGAAAATACGAAAGTTTCATTTTGGGAAAGGTTTGAAAAAGGAAAGTTTTGAAAATTGAAAAGTTTTGAATTTAGAAAGTTTTGGAAAAAGGAAAGTTTTCAGTTTAGGAAATGTTTGAATTAAGAAAGTTTTCAACTTAAGAAAGTCTTGAATTAAGAAAGTTTTGAATTTAGAAAAGTCTTAAATTTGGAAAGATTTGAAGTTTAAGAGAGTTTAGAATTTAGAAAGTTTTAGGTTTAGAAAGATTCAATTTAAGAAAGTTTCAAATTTAGAAAGTTTTGAATTTAGGAAGCTTAGAATTTTAGAAAGATTTGAAATTTAGAAAGTTTAGGATTTAGAAAGTTTTTAGGTTTAAATTTTAGAAAGTCTTGAAATTAGGAAAGGCTTGAGTTTAGGAAAAGTTTGAAAACTTAGGTTTAAGAAGTTAAGATTTGAAAAGAGGGTAGAATTAGGAAAGGGTTGAATTAGGAAAGATTTGAAAGTTGAGTTTTTAAAATTTAGGAAAGATTTTTATGTTCAAGTTTTGGAAACTTAAGATTTAGGAAAGTGGAAGATTAGAAAGGATTGGAATTAGGAAAGATTTGGATTAGGAAGGGATTGGATTTGGTTTCTAAAAGAGAAAGGTTGGATTTTGTTTCCTAAAACGGAGGACGAGATCTAGTTTCCTAAACGGGGAGATTGGATTTGGTTTCTTAAAGAGAAGATAGGATTTGACAAGAATTTGGAGAGGGAAATTTTAGAAACCCTAGTTTTGAAAAATTATAGTTTCGACGTAGAAAATAGGTTTTGGAAACATGTATAGTTTTGATGTAGAAAACAAAAGATTTTGGAAACCTAGGTTTAGGGCAAAGTTTGAAAATTGTGTTTTTGGAAAGAAAATTAGGGTTTCCTAATTGTGGGTTCTAGGGCTTGATTTGGGGCTCTAAGGAAAGAGTTTTTGGAAAGTGTGTTTTTAGAAACGAAGGTTTTTCTAGAAAAGAATCCTAGGGAGGAGTTTTTGGAAAGTGAATTTAGAAAGAGAGTTTTTGGAAAAGATTTTAAAGAGAAGGAGTTTTGGAAGGTGTGTTTTTAGAAACGTAGATTTTGGAAGGGAAATCCTAGAGGGGAATTTCTAGAAAGAAGATTTTAGAAAGAGAGTTTTTAGAAAGATTTTTGAAGAGAGTTTTTAGAAAGTGGATTTTGAGGAAAAGATTTTTGAGAGGAGTGGAAAAAGAGAGTTTTGAAAAATAGATTTTGGAAGGGAGTTTTTGAAAACAATTTTGAAGAGGAGAGTTTTAGGAAAGTATATTGAAAAAGGAATTTTTAGGAGGAAATTCTTGGAGAGAGAGAGAGTTTTTGGAAAGTACAAAAACATCTCACTTTCCTAAAGCGATTCTAGCCATAAGAGGGCTAGAACCACTTTAAGAAAGTGGTTTTGAAAATAAAGTTTGAAAATATAGGCCAAAAGGCCACTTTTAATATAACACTTTCCTAAAGCAACCCTAGCCATGGAAAGGCTAGAATCACCCTAGAATTGTGGATTTGAAAACAAGTTTTTGAAAAAGAGATTTTGATGCAATTTTGAAAACAAGTTTGAAAACGATTTTTTGAAAAACAACTTTGAAAATGAGTTTTGGAAGATGCAAGACTATGATATGCACAATGCAATTTGGGGTCGTGAACATACAAGGTTAAGGCTTCACCACATAATCAAGGGGGCCGGACCCACGTGGTCTTTGGTTAGACTAGAAGAAAGCCCCCGACACGGTGACTCTCCCATAGTCCAATCCTACACATGGACCGGGAATCCCCTTGTTTCAAGCATGCAAAGAAAGGGGGGGAAAGAGATGGGGGATTAAAATAGAGAAAACCCAAGTGGGTTGGAGAGAGAAGAGAGAGGGGGGAAGTGTGGAAAATTAAAGAGAAAGCCTACCTTGTATCTTCTTTAATTTGCGCGCCGTGCGGTCTTCAATCTTCGATTTCGTGTTGATCTTCTTCCTCAGTCTTCAAGGATTGTCTTCAGGCTTTGAATGGCTGCTCTTCAAGTCTTGAGAGAGTGGTTGAAGGCTAGTGTATGGAGTGTATAAGGGTGTGTATGAGTGTATAGGAGGCTAGGGTTTGTGTAGGGTGGCTAGGGTTTTTTAGGTGCTCGAGCTCTGTATATCGAATTGTATAATTTTTAGGTTAAGTTTGCAGACCCCTTTCACGTTGATCGAGGCTCTGTATTTATAGAGGGAAGACAAGCCTGGCGCCTGTTACAGTGGCGCCAGGGCAAAATTTACACTGGCGCCACTAGTAGTGGCGCTAAGCCAAAAATTGGCCTGGCGCCACTGCTAGTGGCGCCAGCCATTTAGGAAACAATTAAGGTCGGCAAGCAACGTATCTTTGACTAGATTTGGGCGCCTGTACTAGTGACTACCATGTAAACTTTGGCTTGGCTTCACTAGGAGTGACTCCGGAAAGTCCGGGAATGATTTGAAGGAGCCGGGAGTGACCCGGAAGGTCGGAAAGGAGCAGGAACACTTAAAATAGTGTCCTGGAGGTATTTGACTTGAGAAGTGAGGGTAAGATGTGTCGAAAAGGTCGACCGGGCCTTTAGGGGCAAAACGGTCAACCGGACCAGAAAACTGTCGGGACAGACTCAGACTGTCCCAGAAGAACACTTGGGATCTGGAAACATTATTTAGAATCTTCCCAGAGGTTGCCGGTTTGATTCCCAGAGCCGGTGTGGTCGGAAAAGGAGACCGGCCCACCAGGGGCAAAACGGTCATTTTGTACCGGGTTTGCCGGAACTGACTCGGAATGGTCCGGAAAGGTAAAGGAAGATTGAGAATACTATAAAAAGTGTTCCCGGGTCATTACCGATTTGATACCCAGAGCCGGTGTGGTCGAAAATGGAGACCGGCCCATCAGGGGCAAAACGGTCGTTTTGTACTGGGTTTGCCGGAACTGACTCGGAATGGTCCGGAAAGGTAAAGGAAGATTGAGAATACTATAAAAAGTATTCTCGGGTCATTACCGGTTTGATACCCAGAGCCGGTGTGGTTCTCGGGGCATTCAGATGCCTAGGGGCAAAATGGTCATCTTGACCGGAAAGTCTCAGAAAAGGTCCTAAGGGTAGTTTGGTCATTTTTCACCGAAGTGAGATAACAGACA
The DNA here is from genome assembly GCA_033060915.1 of Euryodendron excelsum. Lineage (NCBI taxonomy): Eukaryota > Viridiplantae > Streptophyta > Magnoliopsida > Ericales > Pentaphylacaceae > Euryodendron > Euryodendron excelsum. Next base: position 29,628,920 of record CM065379.1, read on the forward strand.
CTGGTGTTGACCTGGGTTTTGAGTGTTTCCGCCACTCTAACGGTGTGAGTATTTCCGCTACTCGGACGGGGTTGACGATTTAAAAGTACTTCCGCTACTCTAACGGTTCTGTGAGTATTTCCACTACTCTAACGGTTCTATGAGTACTTCCGCTACTCTAACGGTTCTGTTGAGTATTTCCGCTACTCGGACGGCTCTGTGAGTACTTCCGCTACTCTAACGGTTGAGTATTTCCGCTACTCGGACGGCTCTGTGAGTACTTCCGCTACGGCTCTGTGAGTACTTCCGCTACTCTAACGGTTGAGTAGTTCCGCTACTCGGACGGCTCTGTGAGTACTTCCGCTACTCTAACGGTTGAGTATTTCCGCTACTCTAACGGGGGTGTGAGTAATTTGCTACTCGGACCGTCTCGAGGAATAAACTGTCTCGAGAGAGGGATTGGAAAGGCGTCTTATCGTCTCCGAAGAGACGTGCCTAGATTGGAACCGTCTCGAGGAATAAACTGTCTCGAGAGAGGGATTGGAAAGGGGTCTTACCGACTCCGAAGAGATGTGCCTAGGTTTTGAGTGTTTCCGCCACTCTAACGGTGTTGTGAGTGTTTCCGCCACTCTGACGGTTTTGTGAGTGTTTCCGCCACTCTAACGGTTTTGTGAGTGTTTCCGCCACTCTGACGGTTTTGTGAGTCTTTCCGCCACTCTAACGGTTTTGTGAGTGTTTCCGCCACTCTGACGGTTTGGTGAGTGCTTCCGCCACTCTGACGGTTTTGTGAGTAGTTTTGCTAATCGGACCGTCCCGAGGAATAAACTGTCTCGAGAGAGGGATTGGAATTGAAATAAGAAAGGACAATGCCCTTAAGGGCATTTTGGTCATTTGGCCTCTATTCGGGCCTGACAGGCCCGCGAAGCGATGGAAAGACGGAATTTGGACTAGAGGATTGGTTTCGATTGGACTATGTCCATAATGACTTGAAAACAAGTCTGGACGGAGTGTAGACTGCCGAGCGGTCAAAAATGGGGTGCTTACAAGAGGTCCGCAAACTCAGTCTAAAAATCTTAATATTCGATACACAGAGCTCGTGGCCTCCCAAAACCCTAGCTTCTTTAGGTTTTCCAAACTCCAGCCACCATACACAAACCCTAGCCTCCTATACACTCATACACACCCCTATACACTTATACACTAGCCTCCAAGCCTCCATTAAAGACTTGGATTACTGCAACTCGAAGCTCTCGAAGACCAAGACAAAACTCTTGAAGACTAAAGCGAAGACCGAAGAAAAAGCAAGAAAAGCAAGGCGCGTAAAGCCAAGCGAAATAAACAAGACATACTATAGGCTTTCTATTTAAGTTTCTGCACTTCCCCCTCTCTCTTCTCTCTCCTAACCCACTTGGGTTTTCTCTATTTTAATCCCCCATCTTCTTCCCCCCTTTCTTTGCATGCTTGAAACAAGGGGATTCCCGGTCTATGTGTAGGATTAGACTATTGGAGGGTCATCATGTTGGGGGCTTTCTTTTAGTCTAACTGGAGACCACGTGGGTTTGGCCCCCTTGATTATGTGGTGAAGCCTTAACCTTGTATGTTCACGACCCCAATTTGCATTGTGCATATCACTATCTTGCATTCTTCCAAAAATCGTTTTCAAACTCATTTTTAAAGCTTGCATTAAACTTGTTTTCAAAATTGCATCAAAATCTCCTTTTTCAAAACTTGTTTTCAAAATCACAATCCTAGGGTGATTCTAGCTTTTTCATGGCTAGGGTTGCTTTAGGAAAGTGTTACATTTAAAGTGACTTTCATGGGCCATATTTCCAAATCTTGTTATTTTCAAAACCACTATCCTAAAGTGGTTCTAGCATTTTATGGTTAGAATCGTTTTAGGAAAGTAAGATATTTTATATATACATTCCAAAATCTCTTCTTGAAAATCTCCTCCTAAAAATCTCTTTTCCAACATGTTTTCTGAAGACTCTTCTTTCCAAAATTGTTTTCTAAAAACTTCCTCCAAAAATCTATTTTCCAAAACTTCTCTTTTCTTACTTCTTTCCAAAACACTCTCCTTAAAATTCACTTTCGTAAAAACTCTTTCCAAAAAGCTTCTTCCAAAATCTTGTTTCCAAAATTCTCCCAAAGTTTTACTTTCCAAAAACTTCCTTCCTAAAGTTCTTTTCAAAACACTTTTCCTAAAAACTCCTCTTTAGAATCACCCTCCAAAATCTTCGTTTCCAAAAACTCACTTTCTAAAAATCTCTTTACTTAGAGTCCAGGTCAAGCTCTAGAACTTACAATTAGGAAACCCTAATTTTCTTTCCAAAAATATGGTTTTCGAACTTGCCTTAAAACCTAGGTTTCCAATACCTCCCTTTCTACATCAGAATCATAAGTTTTCAAAAAACCTATTTTCTATGCTAAAACTATAGTTTTCTAAATCTAGGGTTTCTAAAACCTCTCTTTCCAAATCCCTGTCAAATCTAATCTTCCCTTTAGGAAACCAAATCCAATCTCCCATTTAGAAAACTAGATCCTATCCTCCGTTTTTGGAAACAAAATCAAACCTTCTCTTTTAGAAACAAAATCCAATTCCTTGTTTTAGGAAATAGGAATCTTAACCCTTCGTAGTCTAAATCTTTCCTAATTCAAATTCTTCCTAATCTTCTACTTTCCTAAATCTTAAGTTTCCAAAACTTGAATATAAAAATCTTTCCTAAATTTTAAAACTTAAAATCTAAATCTTTCCTAATTCAACTCTCTCCTAATTTCTTACCTTCCTAAACCATAGGTTTCCTAAAACTTTTAAATCTTTCCTTAAACATTAAACTACCAAATTTTTCCTAATTCAACCATTTTCTTAATTCTACCCCTTTTCAAATCTTAACTTTCTAAATCTAAGTTTTCAAATCTTTCTTAAACTCAAACCTTTTCTAATCTCAAGATTTTCTAAAACTCAAACTCTAGAACTTTCTAAGTCCAAATCTTTCTAAATTTCAAATCTTTCCAAATTCAAAGTTTTCTAAATTCAAAATTTCTTAAGTTAAATCTTTCTAAACTTCCAAACTTTCTAAATTCTAAACTTTCCTAAAACTTCAAATCTTTCTAAATCTAAAACTTTCTAAATTCAAAACTTTCTTATTTTCAAAACTTCCTTATTTTCAAAACCTTTCCTATTTCATGACCTTTCTTAAAATGAAACTTTCTTCATTCAAAGCTTTCCTAAGTTGAAATTTTCTTAATTTAAAACTTTCCTAAGTTGAAACTTTCCTAAACCAAAACTTTCCTAAAATGACACTTTTCGAATTTGAGCCTTTCCTAATTCGAACATTTCCTAAATCCAATCTTTCCAAATCTTCCAAGTCCAACATTCGAGTTAAATCTTTTCTAAAATCTTTCCAAGTCAAGTCCAATCCTTCGTTTTTTCAAGTTTCTAGGTCTAGGTTTTCTAAAACCAAGTCTTTCAAAACCAATATTTTTAAATCTTCCAATCAAAGTCCAAATTTCCTACTTTTCCAATTCCAATTCGAATTCCAACTCCAATTCTCTTCCAAATCAACTCTTCTATTTTCAATCAAACTCTTGTCCGAACTACGACTGACCTGATTCCTCCAAAAGAATACGTAGGCAACGCTCATAGGTGCGGTCACAACATTTTTCAAGTTTCTATTTCCATAAAATCTTTCCAAATCTCCAATCTATTTTCAAACTTCCAATTCCAAATTTCTATTTCCAAATCTCTATTTTCAATTTCCAAAACCTTCTTTCCAAATTCAAACTTCTATCTCTTTCTTTTCAAATCAAATCAATTTCTTTCCAAATCTATTTTTTAATTCTCTTTCTTACACTTGCATATCATGCAGCATGTTAAATTTCTTTTTAAACATTCCTTTTCAAAGTGGATAGGATTGGTCATTTGTTAGTTGAAGACTCTCATAGGTGAATTTAGGGTAGATAGACATGTAGGTACCGTAAGGGCGGGGTAGGGTGATGGCTTAGTGCGTCGTCCCTACACGTAACCAACCTCTAAACCTAGATCACTATTTTCGAAAGACCAAAATGAGTTATTTTTCCAAAAAGGGCTTAAATATTTTCCAAAGGTTGCCAAACAAACTGTTTTCTTAAAAACCCTCTCTTGAGGAGATATTTTCAAAATCATTTTCCAAAACCCTAAGTGTAGTTTTCGGATTATGCTTAGTTTTTAGGTGACCTAACTCACCTTAATCAAGTTAGGTGGCGACTCCAAACTTTTTCCCAAAGCACTTTGTTCAAATCTATTTCCAATTCAAACCTAGTCGCACTCATTCTTCTAAGAGGGTGAGTTGTAACGAGACAGTACGTTGTTTTTCTTACCTGTGAGTGTATTCCTCGAGTGAGAAAAATCTGGGCGCGACAGAAGGCAAATCCGAAGACTCAAGAGTAGTTTAGGGTTTCCTGTGTAAAACTAGATAGGTGGAACCCCCAAAGGAAAATGTTCCCCCTTCCCCTATTAAATGTATTTCAATTCTTTTGTATCTCAAACCCCAAAGTTAAATGTATTTCCTTATTTTCCTTGAGCAAATGGATGGATGAATATATGAACGGATGGGCTTCCCACTTGATGGTAAGGTATCAGCATACAGGGGCAAATCCCTATCTCCAAAAGTGAGACAATTCACCATGTCTACTTTCCCTCTTAAATAGGGACACCCTAGGACATGCATTGCATAAAGCTCTCTAAAAACCAGAAATTGACTTGTGATTTGTGTTTCTGTCTTTTTGTCTTTTCCTTTTTATTTATAGAAATCACCCTGCACTGAGTCAATATTGCTCCCAAGAAGGGGCAACATCCACCTAGGGATCCCATTATCACCCGGCAAAGAGAATCACTAATGGCTGCTAACCTTGAAGAATCATCTCAAGTCTATCGGGAAGAGGTCAACGAAATGAGGACCAAGATGGATGAGATGCTCAAGCTCATTCAAACTATGGCCATGAAGGATGCTGTTGCAGTCCTATCATCATCTATGACTTCATCCAAGGACCCTGAACCTGTTAATCCAATGATCGTGCTTCAGTCTGACAATCTTGGGAGGACTAAGGAAGATGCCAAAGGGATCAGCGCTGAAGAGGAGGAGACCATATTACATTCACCTGTCGTAAAGAAGGCCCCCCTAGACCCTCTTAGTTTGAAAATTCAGGGGCTAGAGGATTCGCTGCGAAGTCTCCATGGCCACGACACTTACGGGTTCACTTCCTACGATGAGCTCTGTTTCTTTCCTGACCACCCGAGACCTGCTAGATTCAAAACACCTAACTTCTAGAAGTATGACGGCACTGGTAACCCCGTCACTCATCTTCGTCTTTATGTTGGAGCACTAAGTGGTCATGGCAATGATTCGAAACTCCTCATGCAGCTATTCCAATACAGCCTTATGGGGTCTGCTCTACAATGGTTTGCTCGTTTGGACTTAAGGAAGATCAGAACCTGGATCAAGTTGGTCAATGCATTTAAAGCCCTATATTGTTACAATATTGATCTCACCTCTGACCGATGGTCCCTGATGACTAGGAGCAAGGGTGAAAAGGAAAGCTTTAAAAAGTATGCCTTGAGATAGAGAGAAACTGCCACACAAGTCAATCCTCCATTGGAGGAGAAGGAGTACGTACAAATGTTTGTACATACTTTTCAGGGTATATACTACGAGAAGCTCTGCACAAATGTAGGAAAAAGTTTCTCAAAGCTCATCATGCAAGGGGAGATGATAGAAAATGGCCTCAAGACAGGGAGGATTACAGACCCCTACGCCAAGACTGGAGAGTATACCGCCAACATAGCCAAGAAGGTGGCTACTACAAGGGGAACAATCAAGAAGGAAAGTGAAGTGTCTGCCATCCTGCCTGGCCAACCACCTCAATACTGACCGCCATTACAATCACACCCTGTCCTGCCCTTACCCACTTTAACCATGCCTACTCCGACCACCAACTACGGCCCTGCTGGGGCACAACCTAACTTCAATAGAGCTGCCCGATGCACCCGTACCTTTGATACCTAAGTCTGCACCCAAACCGAGGCTTACCATAGCCTTTTGGAGAACAACATCTTGAAGCCCATACTTGCTCGTCATTTGCCAAGCCCTCTACCCTCAACCTTTAGTGCCGCCCTTACATGTGAATACCATTCGGGTGGCCAAGGGTACGACACTGAAAGCTGCTTCGCTCTCAAGCACAAAATCCAAGACTTGATCAACAATAAAACCATTGATCTGCAGCCGGTAAAACCTGCTCCGACCCCCAATGTGACCACTAACCCTCTACTGTAAGCACCTTATTTTTGACCGCTCGGTAGTTTACACTCCGTCCAGACTTGTACTCAAGTCAATATGGACATATTCCAATCGAAACCAACTCTCTAAGTCCAAATCCCATCTGTCCATCGCTTCACGGGCCCACCAGGCCCAAATAAAGGTAAAATGACCAAAATGCCCTTAGTGACATTGTCCTTTGGGATTTCAATTCCAATCCCTCTCTCGAGACAGTTGATTCCTCGAGACGGTAAATCTATTCCAAATTAGTCATGTCTTTCCAAAGACGATAAGTCCTCTTTCCAATTCCAAATCACTCACGTCTTTCCGAAGACGATAAGACCCCTTTCTAATTCCAATCCCTCTCTCGAGATAGTTGATTCCTCGAGACGGTAAATCTACTCCAATCAGGCGCATCTTCCCGAAGACGATAAGACCCCTTTCCAATTCCAATCCCTCTCTCGAGATAGTTGATTCCTCGAGATGGTCCGGCACATTTTTCGAAGAAAATCTCTTCAGAACGGTAAGTCTTTTTAAACCTGTCGATCGGGACGAGACCCCAAGTCCCCTAGATCGTAGAATGGTCCACCTTTGGCACCAGCTAGCCCGTTAATGCAGAAATGTCCGTTTAGGTACGTCTTTCGAGAAAGTTAATTCTCAAGTGCTAAGTCCCTTTTGTAGCTTTCGGAGATCAGCCAGTCTCGAGAATGATTGTGAACCTTCAGAGTAGCAGAAATACTCGCAAACATCGCAACCGTCAGAGTAGCGGAAATACTCGCAAACAGGTCAATATAGGGAATTGCTAACAAACCCCTATAATAGCGACCACCGTCAAAGTGGCAGAAACACTCAAAACACAAGTCAACACCGGTGCCTGCTAGCCCACTTCGGTGAAAAATGACCAAACTGACCCTTGGGCCTTTTTTGACATGTTTCTTGAGAACACACCTGAGTCCTCAGAACGGTGAGTCCAACCGTCTAAGATTGTCTTAAAAGCATTCCGGCATGATTAGGTGCCTTCTAGTCAGTTTCGAGCTAATTCCGAGACTTTTCGGTCGAGATGACCATTTTGCCCCTAGGCATCCAAATGCCCCGGGAACTACACCGGCTCTAGGTATCAAACTGGTAACCTTCTGAGATTTCTTCTTATAGTATTCTCAACCTTCCTTTACCTTTTCGAATCATTCCGAGTCAGTTCCGGCAAACCCGATACAAAACGACCGTTTTGCCCCTGGTGGGCCAGTCTCCTTTTCCGACCACACCAGCTCTGGGTATCAAACCAGTAACTTCCCAAGAATGCTTTTTATGGTATTCTCAACCTTACTTTATCCTTTCCGATCATTCCGAGTTAGTTCCGACAAACCCGGTGCGAAATGAGCATTTTGCCCCTAGTGGGCCGGTTACCTTTTCCGACCACACTGGCTCTGGGTATCAAACCGTCAACCTTTGGGAACATTCTGAATAATGTTTCCAAATCTCGAGTCTTCTTCCAGGAGAGTCCGAGTCCGTCCCAGCAGCTTCCCGATCAGATTGACCATTTTGCCCCTAAAGGCCCGATCAACCCTTCCGACACATCCTATCCTGATTTTTCAAGTCAAATACCTCCGGGACACTATTCTAAGTGTTCCTGCTCTTTTCTGACCTTCCGGGTCATTCCTGGCCTCTTCAAATCATTCCCGGACTTTCCAGAGTCACTCCTAGTGAAGCCAGGCTAAAAATTGCATGGTAGTCACTAGTATAGGCGCCCAAATCTGTTAAAGATACGTTGCTTGCCGACTTACAAACTTTCCTAACTGGCTGGAGCCACTAGTAGTGGCGCCAAGAGGAAATTTGGCCTGGCGCCCGGTCTATCCCGTCTCTATAAATACAGAGCCTCTTCCAGCGTGAAAGAGGTCTGCAAAATCAGTCTAAAAACCCTATATTTCGATATACAGAGCTCATACACTCCCAAAACCCTAGCTTCTCTAGGTTTTCCAAACCCTAGCCACCATACACAAACCCTAGCCTCATATACACTCCTATACACTCTCATACATTTATACACTAGCTTCCAACCCTCCTTCGAAGACTTGAAGGGCTGCAATCTGAAGTTTTGAAGATTGAAAACAACTCCTTAAGATTGAAGACAAAGATCAAGACGAAGACTGAAGAAAGGCAAGGTGCACAAAGCCAAGTAAAATAAACAAGACAAGGTAGGCTTTCATTTTACGTTTCTGCACTCCCCCCGCCCCCCCTCTCTTCTCTCTCGTAACCCACTTGGGTTTTCTCTATTTTAATCCCCCATCTCTTCCCCCCCCCCCCCCTCTTTCTTTGCATGTTTGAAATAAGGGGATTCCCGGTCCATGTGTAGGATTTGACTATTAGAGGGTCACCGTGTCGGGGGCTTTCTTTTAGTCTAACCGAAGATCACGTGGGTTCGGCCCCCTTGATTATGTGGTAAAGCCTTAAGCTTGTATGTTCATGACCCCAAATTTGCATTGTGCATATCATGATTCTTGCATTCTTCCAAAAGTCATTTTCAAAATCGTTTTCAAACTTGTTTTCAAAATTGCATCAAAATCTCCTTTTTCAAAACTTGTTTTCAAAATCACAATCCTAGGGTGATTCTAGCCTTTTCATGGCTAGGGTTGCTTTAGGAAAGTGTTACATTTAAAGGGACCGATACGGTCCATATTTTCAACTCCTTGTTGTTTTCAAAACCACTTTCTTAAAGTGGTTCTAGCCTTATTATGGTTAGAATCGCTTTAGGAAAGTGAGATATTTTTATACTTTCCAAAAAGCTCTCTCTTCAAAAGTTTCTTTTTCAAAAACCCTCTTTTTCAACATGCTTTCTAAAAACTCTTCTTTCCAAAGTTGTTTTCAAAGACTCCCTCCAAAAATCTATTTTTCAAAAACTCTCTTTTCAACTATTTCTCAAAACGCTCTCTTCAAATTTCTTTCCTAAAAACACTCCCTAGGTTTCCTTCTTAGAAAATACTCCCTAAATCTCTTTCCTAAAAACTCTTTCTAACAATCTCCTTCCAAAATCTTGTTTCCAAAACTCTCTCAAAGTTTTACTTTTCAAAAACTTCCTTCCTATAATTCTTTTCAAAATATGCTTTCTAAAAAACTCCTCTCTAGGGTTTCCTTCCAAAAACTTGTTTCCAAAAACACACTTTCCAAAAAACTCTTTCCTTAGACCTCAAAGTCAAGCCCTAGAACCCACAATTAGGAAACCCTAATTTTCTTCCCAAAAACATGGTTTTCAAACTTGCCTTAAAACCTAGGTTTCCAAAACCCCCTGTTTTCTACATTAAAATTACATATTTCCAAAACCTATTTTCTATGTCAAAACTATAGTCTTCCAAATCTAGGGTTTCTAAAACTTCTCTTTCCAAATTCATGCCAAATCCAATCTTCCCTTTAGGAAACCAAATCCAATTTCCCGTTTAGGAAACTGGATCCTATCCTCCATTTTTGAAAACAAAATCAAACCTTCTCTTTTAGAAACAAAATCTAATCCTTTGTTTTATGAAATAGGAATCTTAACCCTTGTAGTCCAAATCTTTCCTAATTCAAATCCTTCCTAATCTTCTACTTTCCCAAATCTTATGTTTTCAAAACTTAAACATAAAAATCTTTTCTAAATTTTAAAACTCAACTTCCACATCTTTCCTAATTCAATCCTTTCCTAATTCTACTCCTTTTCAAATCTTAACTTTCCAAATCTAAGTTTCCAAATCTTTCTTAAACTCAAACCTTTCTTAATCTCAAGAATTTCTAAAACTCAAACTCTAAAACTTTCTAAATCTTAAACTTTCTAAATTTCAAATCTTTCCAAATTCAAAGCTTTCTAAATTCAAAAATTTCTTAAGTTAAATCTTTCCAAACCTAAATCTTTCTAAATTCTAAACTTTCCTTAAACTTCAAATCTTTCCAAATCCAAAACTTTCTAAACTCAAAACTTTCCTATTTTCAAAACTTCCTTATTTCAAAACTTTCCAAGTTTCAAAACTTTCCTAAGTTAAAAATTTTCTAAATTGAAACTTTCTTAAGTTGAAATTTTCTTAATCTAAAACTTTCCTAAAATGAAACTTTCCTAAACCGGAACTTTCCTAATTTGAACCTTTCCTAATTCGCACATTTCCTAAATCTAATCTTTCCTAATCTTCCAAGTCCAACATTCGAGTCAAATCTTTCTAAATCTCAAGTCTTTCCTAAGTCTCCTATCTTTCCTAAGTCTAGGTTTCATAAACCTCCATATTTCCCAAACAAATCTAAATCTTTCTTCCAAGTTCTATCTTTCCAAATCAAAGTCTAATATTTTCAATTCCAAAATTCTAAATTCTAATTTCCAATCTTCTATTCTAAGTTCAAATCAAATCCTCTTTCCAATCAAAATCTCTTTCTTCCAATCCAACCTTCTATCTTCTATCGAACTCTTGTCCGAACTACGACTGACCTGATTTCTCCAAAAGGATACGTAGGCAACCCTTATGGGTGCGATCTCCACATTTTTCAAATTTCAAATTCCATAACATTTTTCAAGTTTCTATTTCCACAAAAATCTTTCCAAATCTCCAATCTATTTTCAAACTTCCAATTTCAAATTTCTATTTCCAAATCTCTATTTCTAATTTCTCAAACTTTCCAATTTCGAATCTATCCTTTCAAATCTCTTTTCTAAAATCAAATCAAAGTTTTATTTTCAAATCTATTTTTCAACTCTCTTATCTTGCATCTGCATATCATGCATCATGTCTTTTTAAACATTCTTTTTCAAAGTGGATAGGATTGAACAATTGTTAGTTGAAGACTCTCATAGCTGAATCTAGGGTAGATTGACATGTAGGTACCGAAAGGGCGGGGTAGGGTGATGACTTAGTGGGTCTTCCCTGCACGTAACCAACCTCCGAACTTAGATCGTTGTTTTCAAAAGACCAAACGGAGTTATTTTCAAAAAAAGGGCTTAAATGTTTTCCAAAGGTTGCCAAACAACCTGTTTTCTTAAAAACCCTCTCTTGAGGAGATATTTTCGAAATCGTTTTCCAAAACCCTAAGTGTAGTTTTTGAATTATGCTTAGTTTTTAGGTGACCTAACTCACCTGAATCAAGTTAGGTGGCGACTCCAAATCTTTTCTAAAAGCCCTTAATTCAAACCAATTTTCAATTCAAACTTAGTCGCACTCATTCTTCTAGGAGGGTGAGTTCTAACGAGAGAGTATAGTATTTTTCCCGCTTGTGTGTGTATTCCTCGAGTGCGAAAAATCTGGGCGCGACATATTCCGAATCACACCGTCAACATGATACTGGTAGAAATGGAAGGCAAAGGAGAGTTCGACGAGCCTGAGGCCGAAGATTATAAGGACGATTGGCAGACCGATGAAGAGGATGACTGGGAGGAAGACTTTCCATTATACCTGATATATCTCTATAACCCTCATGAGGTGCCTGATGCTTTTGACTGGCCAGTTAAGGAGCCAATGTTTCCGAAGGATGAGCTTGCTAATAACATAGCTGTTGATGGATGGGGCGCTGAGTTTCTGCATCATTTACTAGAGAACCCTTGGCCTGCAACTGAGTACGACTATGAAGAAATGAGCTGAGGGGTAGAGAAGCCAAGAGCACAGACAAAACCGTTCGAGTTAAAAGGAGGTGAACTGGCCACCCTATTTATAAAAGGACCTGTTGCAAAGAACAAGAAGGAGATCAATGAAGCTACCAACTACACCATCACTACCGACATGTCCGGAGCTCTAGAAGAAGCCTTTGCCTATCTTGCCTTGGCCAAGGACCTAAATCACGAATGGAGTATCGGAGATATGGGCATTGTCCCAAGGCCCTACTAAAATGGGCTTCATCAAAAGCGTACAAGAGAGGGGAGTTTTCACCCACCCTCTTCCTATCCCTTTTATATTTTTGTCCTTAAATTAATATATGCATTTTTATTTCCTTAAAACAGAACTATATGCTTTCCACTAGTATAATGAAATGACTAAAACTTTTTATTCATTGTTGTTATCCTCTTTTCTCTTGTGAATGGTAACTACTTTCTATGCAAAGGGGCATGGTCTATCTTATGGAATGATCCGACTTGAAGGGATGATAGCATGAGTTAACCACTCACCAAATGATCAACTTCTTGAAGAAAGAGAGGATATGGATGAGTGAGGATACTATCCAAAGGCAACACTTACAAAACACTGAAGGTAAACGATGTGTGGCCAGATTATCTAAGTGAAGGGGAGCCATCTTTCATTTCACAATATATAAATAATAATAATAATAAATAAATAAATAAATAAAGGCTTATATTCCCTTTGCTTAACCCCTAGTACCTCGCAGAAAGTGAAAATTTTCTTTGTCAAACCTAATCCAAGAACATCCCCCCACACTGGGGGCAGACAATAGTTGAGAACTCTAGGAATGCTATCCACCTCTATCATGCTAGGATAGCATCTAAAGCTCTATAGATCAAGCAATCTAATTCAAAGTGAAGAGAGGCCCTCATTTCATTTCCCATATAGTCAAAAGCAACCCCTTGCCAAACCCGTTGAGCCATTTATCCTTTTCGAGAAAATCCCAACCTAGGGATCACCGCCCACATTGGGTTAGATTGAACTACCAAGAAAAAGGTCTAAGGAAAAAGGGTTAAAGAATTATTCGTTTCATAAAAAGAAAGAAGAGGGATAAAAAGAAAAAAAAACAAAGGAAAAGAGTTGCCAAAGGGCAAGAGGCCGAAAAAAAAAAAAAGAGCATAAAAAAAATTCTAAGGAAAGGCTTGAAGAAAACCATGATTGAGTCATCTTCAAAAGCATAAAAAGAAGATCAAAAGAGAAGACAGTCATGTTTATCTCAAAAAGCATATAGAAATGGCGGAAGAAAATAGTCATTTTTACCCTGAGAAGTATATAGTAAAAGCAAGAAAGAAATTTAAAGGTGAAACCCAGTAGAAACAATAGATTTGATCTTTTACCCTTTCTTGCAAAACCCCAAAACCTTGGCTTACATTACAACCTTACTAAAGTCCACTCGAATTGAAAACAGATTTCTTGATCTAAATGAGCTGGACACACTGCCAAAGCCAAGAACGGATGCTAGCCCTATTGAGAAAGATAGTCAAGGATGGTATGGATCTAAACCATGCTAAAAACAACATCGAATTTGAGCCTATATGTCCCATTGTTTCTAAAACCCCATAACCTAGCCTACATTACGGTCCTAGAACAAAGTCTCCTCAGATTGAAGGACTGGCCACTTATCGCTCTGCTAAAGGTCAGGTAAGCTGTTGCTAAAACCTTGAGAGTCGAGAGTTTCAGCCCAATAATCATATACACTAACCCTGAGGTAAAGAGTCGGAGGCGGAAAAAAGGTTGAGAAAGGTGCGAAGTGCTATCATCCAATCAAGGTAAAGTTGAGCCAAAGGAGAGGCCAGACCCCCGAAAAGGAAGGAGTTACCATTCCAAAGATACCAAGTTCGACAGCACCTCTTGTCATTCTGTTAGTTAACATATTTCTAATATATGCATACATATTCAAACAAAAAAAAAAAAAAGAGCATAAAAAAAATTCTAAGGAAATACCTGAAGAAAACCATGATTGAATCATCTTCAAAAGCATAATAAGAAGATAGAAAGAAAAGAGAGTCATGTTTATCTCAAAAAGCATATAGAAAGGGCGGAAGAAAATAGTCATTTTTACCCTGAGAAGTATATAGTAAAAGTAAGATAGAAATTTAAAGGTGAAACCCAGTAGAAACATTAGGTTTGAGTCTTTACTCTTTCTTGCAAAACCCCAAAACCCTGGCTTACATGACAACCTTACTAAAGCCCACTCGGATTGAAAACGGATTGCTTGATCTAAATGAGCTGGGCACGCTGCTAAAGCCAAGAACAAATGCTAGCCCTATTGAGAAAGATAGTCAAGGATGGTATGGATCTAAACACTGCTAAAAATAACATCAAATTTGAGCCTATATATCCCGTTGTTTTTGAAACCCCATAACCTAGCCTACATTACGATCCTAGAACAAAGTCTCCTCAGATTGAAGGACTGGCCACTTATCGCTCTGCTAAAGGTCAAGTAAGCTGTTGCCAAAACCCTAAGAGTTGAGAGTTTCAGCCCAATAATCATATACACTAACCCCGAGGCAGAGAGTCGAAGGCGATCAAAAGGTTGAGAAAGGTGTGAAGTGCTATCATCCAATCAAGGTAAAGTCGAGCCAGAGGAGAAGCTAGATTCTTGAAAAGGAAGGAGTTACCATTCGAAAGATACCAAGTTGGACAGTACCACTTGTCATTCTGTTAGTTAACATATTTCTAATATGTGCATACATATTCAAAAAAAAAAAAAAAGGAAGTCGGCATGAGCTTTGCATATATAGGATATAACTCCATGTAAAAACATAAGTCATCAACATCAACCCCTGTAATAGATACATAACATCATCATCCATCACATGCATCTGATCATATGCCTAGCTGTAAAGATCATAAATGTCTTTGTCTATCCATGCATCTAAATATCATAAATATTCATCAAAATAAAACTGTCTAACATAAGTACATCTCAGGAATAGGGGCAAAAGAAAACTAGAGTCTCCACAAGGGGCATCTGTCAAAGGTCAAAGTCAATGTCATCTGGATCGAAATCCCCGAAACCCGGCATTGGAGGAGGCGGATAACTGCTCAAAGCACCAACATCCTACAGAGAGGATAGAACCGAAATCAGCTACACGAAGGAAGAACTAAACAACAGCAGAGCAAAAAGAAGGAAAGAAAAGACGACATACCTCGCCACCTCCCATCTGAGCTATCTGAGCCGTCAAGGAAGCCACCTCTACTTGATACTGATCCCACTCCATCTGGTATTGATCCCTCTAGTCTCTCACAGTAGTAAACTCAGCCTGGGGCACATATCCTCTAGCTCGGCGCGACAAGTCAACCACCTCCTGGCCCACAGCGTATCCGCTGACTACTACCTCAAATCGGGTGAAGACACTGATAGAATGAGCCCCAAAGTGTGTAGCGTAGTCCGTATCTAGAGGAAGTAAAAACCCGGCACTCGGCTGGCGCTCCTGATAGGGGATAGGCACTCCCGCCACCAAGGCCCCAAACATATACTTTGGCAGAGCTCCTGCTAATCGGAACTCCTCATGAAACTGCCGCTAGTGTCGCTCTCCTAGATAGGACTCCCAAATATCATCACTGAGAAAAGCAGCCCTTGACAAGGATAACGGGACCAAGTACCGTACAATTTCATAATGAGCTGACCCGATAAAGGGCCGCTAAGTCACATCTCTCGCCTCAATCAACTCTAGGTTCGCCCATAGCGTCACAAAGTCAGTAATCTCCAATCGCTGGGCCACCCGGTCACGAGCCCACCTCAAAGCACGAAGATAAAGGTCGTCCTCGACAACTGCAGGGCGACGAACAAGCAGGAACTCATAGCTCCACCAAACAAGAAAGGGCCAGAAACTAGTCATGTTGCCCCAACGGGAAGAAGTCCGGACCCGTGTCGATCAAAGGAAGCAGCCAAAGGAGAAGGACCCCCAACCTAGCTCAGAGAAGGACCCAAGATCAGGCACAAGTGACTTGTTGTTGTTGTAGAAGCAGCTAAAGATGATGTACAAAACAAGTCGCCGTCTCATAATGTCCCGCCTGGCAGGCAATGGCTCAGCAGCAAAGGTACGGTCATCTTGACTGAGCCAAGAGACTGGGAAGGCAGAATGCTCGGGAAGGGGCAAGTCTAGCAGAATGCAGGCCTCGTCTCTACTAACTGACTGTAATGATCACCCAATCCAAGGGGTTGGGACCCAACTCAAAGCCAACTAAATGAAAGGTCCCCGTCTCTCCAAACTACCGCTCAACCAATACCCGTACCAAATGTCGGTTTAGGCGGTTAGCCTATAATCCCGTGAAAGCTCCGAATCCGATCTCAACCAAGAAGGCACGATATGATAGAGCAGCCCGCTGCATGGTCACGAAGACCTGATGAACAGCCCCTCTAAAAGCTGTGTACCCGCGGAGGGGGCAAATGCTGTCTAGAGTATACACTAGGGTGATAAGCAAGATCCCCGAGCGATGGGATATCCGGTACCTCCAGGTCACCCAAATAAAAATCTGTCTACCTGTGTCTAGAGGAGGTTCTCCCCTAACCGTTCACCTGATGCCCAAGACCTGGTACCTCCTCCTCAACACCAATCTCCTCCGCAAAGGCCTGCTCAACTGGATGAAAGGGGTCGAGAGGTGGTCTACTCCCTTGTCCGTTCTGACTAGAAGAGGCCCGTCCGGTAGATCGTCTGCTACCTCTGTATTGACTGGAACCGCCGGTGGAATCTGTCTGAGCCGCATTCCCCGAGCGACTTCCCCTCTCAAAACTATCATCACCCGTATCTGCCATCCTGAAAGGTAAGCTAAAGTAAGAGATGTTAATACACGATATATGCAGATAAATAATAACAAAATAAAGTAAATAAATAATAAAAACAAACAAAAAATAATAATAAAAAAAATTCAAATGATAAGTCCAAATGAATTTTCTACACCTTTTGATTTTCCAACTTCAAGTCAAATCTCAAGGGTTTTCTGTCTTTTTTCTTCAAAAAGATTTTATTTCTAAACATTTTCCAACTCTTTTCCTGATTTCTAAAAATTTCGACAGAGTTTTGTTTAAAAATGATCCCTACAACACCCATGACATCAACACAAAACATAAACCCTGCACTTCACAATGTTACAATCACATAACATCAACACTTGTGCACACTTTTTAATTTTTCAAAATTTTCAAAACACATGTTTTATTTTTCCAATAAATCAATGGTTTTCAAAAATGTCTTAAAATTCCTCAAAATCATTTCAAATGTTTTCTAAAAAATTCCCTAATTTTACCAAATTTTAAACTCTAAAAATTGCATCAATTTCTTAAGTTTTCTTAAGTTTTCCTAATTTTCTAAGTATTTTTTCATTTTTCAAAAAATCAAAAATTCACCAAGTTTTCAAAAATCACGAAACTTTACATGATTGTTAAACACAATTTTCTAAGGCACACAGTATAAAAATCTAGCCAAAAAACCCAATGCCCAAGCCTGTAGGAACAAACTCCCAATTCCTGCAGAAAACCCTCTTCACGTAATCACGTAAAATCACTCAAATTCAATCCAACAAGCACCAAACTGCAAAATCAACACCACCATAATGTTCAAAACATATCAAAACATCAATTTCCACTATTCACACGACTTAAACAGAGTTCTACACATTAAAATCAATAGAAAATTGAAAACTCACCTCTTGGAGTTCTCTGAAAAAATCTTCTCTTTCGGCAACCTTTCGGGCTACGGCGTCTACTTCTGGCAATCTCCTGTGGTCCCTAAGAGATGCTCCTTTAATGTCTAGGTCAGTTCCCTCACAATGCCTCTTGATTTTTCACAAACTCTTCAAAACCCCGCAAGTGTTCGAACTAGAAAATTTTCTGGTTTTACTCCCAGGCCTAGTGGCGCTAGGCCAAACTTGCCAAAGGAGTGGCGCCAGTTCCAAATTTTGGGTAGTTTTACCCTTTTTCCTGCCAAAACTCGTTTTCAAAAGTTTTTCGGCCCAATATCCATTTCCAAACCCCTGTCTTCCAAAATTTCCAAAGTCCATCCCTCTGATCGCCTCACGGTCAACATGAGACTCTTACTTTATTGTTTTTTCTGCGACAAGCAAAGACAGAAAAAGAGGGGCAGCTGTAAACACCCAATTTTTGACCGCTCAGCAGTCTACAGTCCGTCCAAGCTTGTATTCAAGTCAATGTGGACATTTTCTTAGTCAAATCAACTTTCCAAGTCTAATCCCGTCTATCCATTGCTTCGCAGCCCCACCAGGCCCAAATAGAGGCAAAATGACCAAAATGCCCTTAGGGGAATTGTTTGATCCAATTCCAATTCCAATCCCTCTCTCAAGAAAGTTAATTCCTTAATACGGTAAGTCTATCCTTCTGGCACGTTTTCCAAAGAAATTTTATTCGAAACGGTAAGTCCTTTCAAACCTGTCGACCAGGACGAGACCCTAAGTCTCCTAGATGGTAGAACGGTCCACCTTTGGTGTCTGCTAACCTGCCAATACAAAAATGTCCGTTTTGGCATGGCTTCCAAGAAAGTTGACTTCTTAGGTGCTAAGTCCCTTTAGCAGCTTCCCGAGATCAGGCAATCTCGGGAATGATCGCGAACCGTCAGAGTAGCGGAAGTACTCGCAAACGTCGCAACCGTTAGAGTAGCGGAAATACTCGCAAACAGGTCAATATAGGGAATTGCCAACAAACCCCTGTATCAAGAGACCGTCCTTAGAGTGGCGGAAACACTTAAAACCCAGGTCAACATCAGTACCTGCTAGCCCACTTCGGTGAAAAATGACCAAACTGCCCCTAAAGTCATTTTTTGACACGTTTATCGAGAAAATACCTAAGTCCTCAGAACGGTAAGTCCACACTTCCAAGATTGTCTTAAAAGCAATCCGGTATGATTAGGTGCCTTCTAGTCAGTTTCAGGCCAATTCTGAGACTTTCCGGTCAAGATGACCATTTTGCCCCTAGGCATCTGAATGCCCCGGGAACCATACTAGCTATGGGTATCAAACCGGTAACCTCCCGAGAATGCCTTTTATAGTATTACTGACCTTCCTTTATCTTTCTGGATTATTCCGAGTCAGTTTCGGTAAACTCGGTGCGAAATGACCGTTTTGCCCCTGGTGGGCCGGTCGCCCTTTCCGACCACACCAGCTTTGGGTATCAAACCGGTAGCGTTTGGGAACAATCTAAATAATGTTTCCAAATCTCAGGTCTTCTTTCGGGATATTCCGAGTCCATCCCGGCAGCTTTCTGACCCGATTAACCGTTTTGCCCCTAATGGCCCGGTCAACCCTTCCAACAAACCCTAACATCCTTTTTCAAATCCATTACCCTCGGGAGCCTATTCTAAGGGTTCCTGCCTTTTTCTGGCCTTCCGAGCCATTCCCGGTCCCTTAAGTCCTTTCCAGACTTTTCAGAGGCACTCCTAGTGAAGTCAGGTTAAGAATTACATGGTAGTTACTAGTACAGGCGCCCAAATTTTCTCAAGATATGTTGCTTGCCGACTTAAGAACTTTCCTAAGTAGCTAGCACCACTACTAGTGGCGCCAAGCAAAAAAATGGCCTGGTGCCACTCTTAGTGGCGCCAATGTAAAGTTTGGCCTGGCGCCACTGCAACAGGCACCAGGTTGCTCTTCCCTCTATACATACAGAGCCTCTTCCAGTGTGAAAGAGGTCCACAAACTTAGTCTAAAAACCCTACTTTTTGATATACAGAGCTCGTAGCCTCACTAAACCCTAGTCTCCTTAGGTTTTCCCAAACCTTAGCCTCCATACACAAACCCTAGCCTCCTATACACTCATACACTCTCATATACTCATACACT
Organism: Euryodendron excelsum; assembly: GCA_033060915.1. NCBI lineage: Eukaryota > Viridiplantae > Streptophyta > Magnoliopsida > Ericales > Pentaphylacaceae > Euryodendron > Euryodendron excelsum. Next base: position 29,648,604 of record CM065379.1, read on the forward strand.
AGCCTCAAACCCACCATTGATGACTTGGATTGCTGCAACTATGAAGTTTTGAAGATCGAAGACAAACTCTTGAAAACTGAAGTGAAGACCGAAGCGAAGCAAGCAAAGCAAAGCGCGCAAAGCTAAGCAAAATAAAGAAGACACAAAGTAAGCTTCTTATTTACGTTTACGCATCTTCCCCCTCTCTCTTCTCCCTCTAAACCCACTTGGGTTTTCTTCTATTTTAATCCCCCATCTTCTTCTCCCCCTTTCTTGCATGCTTGAAACAAGAGATTTCCTGGTCCATGTGTAGGATTAGGCTATTAGAGGGTCACTGTGTCGGGGGCTTTCTTTTAGTCTAACCGGAGACCACGTGGGTTCGGCCCCCTTGTTTATGTGGTGAAACCTTTAACCTTATATGTTTATGACCCCAACTTGCATTGTGCATATCATGATCTTGCATTCTTCCAAAATTCCTTTTTAAACTCGTTTTCAAAAGCTTGCATCAAAACTGTTTTCAAAATTTACATCGAAATCTTTTTTTTCAAAACTTGTTTTCAAAATCACAATCCTAGGGTGATTCTAGCCTTTTCCTGGCTAGGGTTACTTTAGGGAAGTGTTACATTTAAAGTGACCAATATGGTCTATATATTTTCAAAATGAAACTTTCCTAAAATGAAACTTTCCTAATTCGAAACTTTCCTAATTCGAACTTTTCCTAATTCGAACCCTTCCTAAATCCAATCTTTCCTCATCTTCCAAGTCTAACGTTCGAGTCAAATCTTTCTTAATCTCAAGTCCAAATCCTGTCTTCCTAAATTTAGGTTTCCCAAAACTCTATCTTTACAAATTTAGTCTAAGTTCTCTTTCAAGGGTCAAATCCTTTTTTTCAATTTCAATTCTAGGTCTAAGTTCAATCTTAATTTCTTAATCTTCCAATTCAAATTCCAACTCAATTTCTCTTTTCAATCAAAATCTTCTATTTTCTATTGGACTCTTGTACGAACTACGACTGACCTGATTCCTCAAAAAAGATATATAGGCAACCCTCATAGGTGCGATCACAACTTCTTTCAAATCTCTAATTCTACAATCTTCTTCAAGTTTCTAATTCCATGATCTATTTCAAACTTCCAATTCCAAATTTCTATTTCCAAATCACTATTTCCAATTTCTAAAACTTTCCAATTTTAAACCTATCTTTTCAAATTTCTTTTTAAATCAAATCAATTTCTTTCTAAATCTATTTCAAACTTTCTTTTCTTACACTTGCATATTATGCATTATGTCTTTTTAAAACATTCTTTTTCTAAAGTGGATAGGATTGGACATTTGTTAGTTGAAGACTCTTATAGGTGAATTTAGGGTAAATAGACATGTAGGTATCGCAAGGGCGGGGTAGGGTGATGGCTTAGTGCGTCTTCCCTACATGTAACCAATCTCCGAACCTAGATCACTATTTTCAAAAATCAAAATGGAATTTATTTTCAAACAAGGACTTAAATATTTTTCAAAGGTTGCTAAACAACCTGTTTTTTTAAAACCCCTCTCTTGAGGAAGTATTTTCAAAATTGTTTTTAAAAACCCCAAGTGTAGTCCTCGGATTGTGCTTAGTTTTTAGGTGATCTAACTCACCTTAATCAAGTTAGGTGGCGACTCCAAATGTTTTTCAAAAGTCCTTTATTAAAATCAATTTTCAATTCAAACCTAGTTGCACTTATTCTTCTAGGAGGATGAGTTCTAATGAGAGAGTACAGTGTTTTTTCCGCTTGTGTGTGTATTTCTCGAGTGCGAAAAATCTGGGCTCGACACCTACCCTGCCCTTGCAGTACCTACATGTCTATTTACCCTAAATTCACCTATGAGAGTCTTCAATTAACAAACGTCCAATCCTATCCACTCTAGAAAAGAATTTTTAAAAAGGCATGATGCATGATATGTAAGTACGAGAAAAAGAGAGTTGGAAAGAAATTGATTTGATTTAAAAAGAAATTTGAAAAGATAGATTTGAAATTGAAAAGTTTTAGAATTTGAAAATAGAAATTCAGAATTGGAAGTTTGAAATAGATCATGGAATTGGAAACTTGAAGAAGATTGTAGAATTGGAGATTTGAAAGAAGTTGTGGGAATAGAAGCTTGAAAAAAGTTGTGGAAATAGAAGCTTGAAAAAGGTTGTGACCGCACTCATGAGGGTTGCCTACGTATCATTTTGGAGCAATCAGGTCAGTCGTAGTTCGGACAAGAATCCGATAGAAAATAGAAGATTTGATATGGAAAAAGAATTCGATTGGAAAAAGGAGTTTGATTTGAACTTAGAATAGAAAATTGAAATTTGGAATTTGAAAATGAAGAGATTAAACTTTGATTTGGAATGATAGAACTTGGAGGAATAATTTAGACTTGTTTTGGAAAGATTGAGGTTTAAGAAACCTAGACTTGGGAAATAGAGGATTTAGAAAGGATTTGAGATTAAGAAAGATTTGACTCGAATGTTGAACTCGGAAGATTAGGGAAAATTGGATTTAGGAAAGGTTCGAATTAGGAAAGTTTCAAATTAGGAAAGTGTCATTTTAGGAAAGTTCCGTTTTAGGAAAGTTTGGATTTAGGAAGGTTTTCGAAATAGGAAAGTTTCAATTTAGGAAAGTTTCGATTTAGGAAGGCTTTGAAATAGGGAAGTTTTGAAAGTTGGAAAGTTTAGAATTTAGAAAGTGTTTGAGTTTCAGAAATTCTTGAAGTTAGGAAAGGCTTGAGTTTTAGAAAGATTTGAAAACTTAGATTTGGAAAGTTAAGTTGGAAGGAGATGGAACTAGGAAAGGGTTGAATTAAGAAAGATTTGGAAGCTTAAAGTTCAAGGAAAGATTTAAAAGTTTAGGTTTAGAAAACTTATGGTTTAGGAAGGTACTAGATTAGAAAGAAGTGGATTAGGAAAGGTTTAGACTAGGAAGGATTGAGATTCCTATTTCCTAAAACGAAGGATTTGATTTTGTTCTAAAAAGAGATGTTTTGATTTTGTTTCCAAAAACAGGGAATTGGATCTAGTTTCCTAAATGGGAGATTAGATTTGGTTTCCTAAAGGGAAGATTTGATTTGGCATAGAATTGGAGAGGGAAGTTTTAGAAACCCTAGATTTGGGAAGACTATAGTTTTGATGTAGAAAAGAGGTTTTGGAAACTTAGGTTTTAATGCAAGAGTGGAAATCATGTTTTTGGGAAGGAAAATTAGGGTTTCCCAATTGTGGGTTCTAGGGTTTGATTGGGCTCTAAGAAAAGAGATTTTTGGAAAGTAGAATTTTTAGAAAGGGAGATTTTTGGAAAGAAATCCTAGAGAGGAGTTTTTAGAAAGTGAACTTGAGAGGAGTTTTAGAAAGAAGACTTTGGAAGAAGCTTTTAGGAAAGAAATTTTAGGAAAGAGATTTAGGGACAGAGTTTTCTAAGAAGAAAACCTAGGGAGTGTTTTTGGGAAAGAAATTTTGAAGAGAGCTTTTTGGAAAGGAGTTTAAAAAGAAGTTTTGAAAAATAGATTTTTGGAGGGAGTTTTTGAAAATAATTTTGGAAAGGAATTTAAAGAGAGTTTATGGAAAGCATGTTGGAAAAGAGATTTTTAGGAGGAGATTTTTGAGAAGAGATTTTTTTAGAAAATATATAAAATATCTCACTTTCCTAAAGCGATTCTAACCATAAGAAGGTTAGAACTACTTTAAGATAGTGGTTTTGAAAACAACAATGTTTTGAAAATATGGACCATATTGGTCACTTTAAATGTAACACTTTCCTAAAGCAACCCTAGCCATGGAAAGGCTAGAATCACCTTAGGATTGTGATTTTGAAAACAAGTTTTGAAAAAGAAGATTTTGATGCAAAATTAAAAACGATGTTAATGCAAGTTTTGAAAACGAGTTTAAAAACGAATTTTAAAAGAATGTAAGATCATGATATGCACAATGCAAGTTGGGGTCGTGAACATACAAGGTTAAAGGCTTCACCACATAATCAAGGAGGCCGAACTCACATACTCTCCAGTTAGACTAAAAGAAAGCCCCTGACACGGTGACCTGCCAATAGCCTAATCCTACGCATGGACTGGGAAATCCCTTGTTTCAAGCATGCAAGAAAGGGGAGGAAAAAGTTGGGGGATTAAAATAGAAGAAAACCCAAGTGGGTTCAGAGAGAGAGGAGAGAGGGGGAAGATGCGTAAACTTAAATAGAAAGCCTACCTTGTGTCATGTTTATTTTACTTTACTTTGCGCGCTTTGCTTTTCTTGCTTTGCTTCGTTCTTCGCTTCAGTCTTTAAGGGCAGGTCTTGATCTTCGAGAGCTTCAGCTTGCAGCACTTCAAGTCTTCAATGGAGGCTTTGGAGGCTAATGTATGAGTGTATGTGAGTGTATATGAGTGTGTAGGAGGCTAGGGTCTGTGTATGGAGGCTAGGGTTTAGAGAACCTAAGGGAGACTAGGGTTTTGGGAGGCTACGAGCTTTGTATATCGAAAAGTAGGGTTTTTAGACTGAGTTTGCAGACCTCTTTTACGCTAGAGGAGGCCCTGTATTTATAGAGAGAATAATGACCTGGCGCCTGTTGCAGTGGCGCCAGGCCAAATTTTTGCTTGGCACCAGCCACTTAGGAAAGTTTTAAGGTCGGCAAGCAACGTATCTTCAGAAGATTTGGGCACCTGTACTAGTGACTACAATGCAATTTTTAGCTTGGCTTCACTAGGAGTGACTCCGGAAGGTCCAGGAAGGATTTTAAGGGACCGGGAATGGCCCGGAAGGCCAGAAAGGGACAGGAACCCTTAGAATAGAGTCCTGGGGATAATGGACTTGAAAAAGGATGTCAGGGTTTGTTGGAAGGGTTGATCGGGCTATTAGGGGCAAAACGGTCAATTGGGCCAAAAAGCTCCCGGGATGGATTTGAAATATCCCAGAAGAAGACTCAATATTTGGAAATATTATTTAGAATGTTCCCAAAAGTTACCGGTTTGATACCCAAAACCGGTGTGGTCGGAAAAGGCGACCAGCCCACAAGGGGCAAAACGGTCATTTTGCACTGGGATTGCCAGAATTGACTCGGAATGATCTGGAAAGATAATAGAAGGTTGACAATACTATAAGAAGCATTCTCGGGAGGTTACCGATTTGATACCCAGAGCCGGTGTGGATCCCGGGGTGTTCGGATGCCTAGGAGCAAAATGGTCATCTTGACCGAAAAGTCTCGGAATTGGCCCGAAACTGGCTAGAAGGCACCTAATCATGCCAAATCATCTCTAGGATGATCTTGGAAGGGTGGACTTACCATTTTGAGGACTTAGATACTTTCTCGAGAAACGTGCCAAAAAATGGCGCTAGGGGCAGTTTGGTCATTTTTCACCAAAGTGGGTTAGCAGGCACCGGTGTTGACCTGGGTTTTGAGTGTTTCTGCCACTCTGACGGCGGTCCCATGATACAACAATTTGTTGGCAATTTCCTATGTCAACCTGTTTGCAAGTAATTCTGCTACTCTGATAGTTGCGATGTTTGCGAGTACTTCCGCTACTTTGACGGTTCGCGATCATTCTTGAGGTTGCCTGATCTCGGGAAGCTGCTAAAGAGATTTAGTGCCTAAGAAATCAACTCTCTTGGAAGGCATGCCGAAACGGACATTTCTGCATTGGCGGGCTAACAGGCGCCAAAGGTCGACCGTTTTACCATCTAGGGGACTTGAGGTCTCGTCCCAATCGACGGGTTTGAAGGGACTTATCATTCTGAAGAGGCTTTCTTCAGAAAACGTGCCAGACAGGATAGACTTACCATCTCGAGGAATCAACTTTCTTGAGAGAGGGATTGGAATTGGAATTGGAAAAAGGGACTTACCATCTTCGAGAAGACGTGCCTGATTTGGAATTAGACCGAACAATGCCCCCAAGGGCATTTTGGTCATTTTGCCTCTATTTGGGCCTGGTGGGCCCGCGAAGAGATGAATCGACTGGATTAAGACTAGAATTCTAGAATATGTTCATATTGACTTGAACTCAAGTCGGGACTAGAGACTGCTGAGCGGTCAAAAATGGGGTGCTTACATTGAGGACATAATGAAAATCCTTTGGGGTGCTATGGGTAAAAGAATAGGGTCATGTCAAGATACAAAACTACCGACACAGTGAAAACCCAAGAACAAGTGCTGACATGCAACAATGGTAGAGTTGGCATCTGTGAAAACCCACAAGGGCACAAGTGGCAAAAATGGCTTATGCCTCCACAAATGGGTCCAGGGATGCCAACCTGTGGAGAACCTACTTTGGTAATTAGATTTGTAAGCTCTACATGGCAAAATGATAAGTATGAATGCCATAAGTTATTTATTAAGATTACTCTGTTATATCTTCATATTTGCTTATGAGATACTAAGATAGGTACAAGTTCAAGGCGCACTTCCCGAAGCTTTCCCAAGTTCGAAGGCGTCTCCAAAATACAACATTTCAACGCCGCGACAAGATCCATCATCCTGCCAGCCGAGTTTCAACCAACTGGGGCATGCATCCGTGCCCATCCTTCATAAACCCATGGATTCATCAAAGGAAAGGCCTCGAAGCACGGCAAGAGGCGAGCTCCTCATCCAATTCAAAATCCCTAAGTGACTGGCTTAAGAGAAGGAGTTCAATTAGATGAAATTCTCACGCCATGAAGGCCCTGAAAAGAGAATAGAACATAAAAGAAATGGCACATAGCCTAGGCTATTGTCCATAGCCAACAAAAAACAAAGAATGGGACAATATCCCACCCTTGACCTCCCAATCTGTCCTAATTCAAACCTTTCCAAGATATGAAGACTAGGGCAATGGCCCACCATCCCGATCAAATAAAGAACTAACCGGAGATGCTCGACGTTCCAGATACTTCAAACCTATCAAAGGAGACCTCACCCCCTTCATAAACTAGCTCAAGACTCTCAAAGAAGCAAAATCCTTCTAGAGACATCTCAACAAGAATTCTATCTTGCCTACCAAAATCAAAACTCAACAGTTAAGCCAACACAGAAGAACTACAAACACGAAACAACCTCCCATGACTCCTCAAGTTTAGCTAATTTCTAGCAACCTAGTCTGGGGCATTCTTCCTAAGAAGCCTCACATGGGCCCTTTCCTCGCCAGTAGCCTAAAAAATTTCAAAAACAAAACTCAGAAACTACTAGCCTCTCAAAGGCCTCCTGAAAGCTGAAAGTGAAATTCAATCAAGAGAGTAAGGAGGACAAGAAGGAATAGCTTGCTCTACAGTTCCATCCTCTCCAAACCAACTCTGCAGCTGCTCACACTTTACCTTAACAAAACCTGGCTCAGCGGATCACCCGAGTGTACCGGTCACCTGCATCAACTCGAATGACAACAACGCTAGTCCTATCCTTGGCCAAAAGTAGCTCTCGCCGCTGTCAGCTCAGCCATCACCTGCTGCATAAATGATCATCTCCCTTGTCAACCATCCTAAAGACAAGATAGGAAGAAAGAGACCCAATAAAGGTTTATCTACAAGTAAGAGGTATGTATAAAAAATAAAATAAAAAAGAGGTCCTTCATAATCATTTTCTAAATAATTTTCTAGGTTTGTTAGACTTTTCCTCAACAATTTTAAAATTCAGTACCAAACTCCGGTTTCAAACTTTTTCCTTCAAAAGTTTTTGTTCAAAATCATTCCCGGTTTTCTAAGCTTTTATCTTCAAAAAGTTCGGGTTTTAACTTTCATCCTCAAAAAGTTCTTGGTTTCAAACTTTATCCTTTAAAAGTTTATATCAAAAATTCAAATCCTGATTTCAAACTTTATCCTTCAAAAGTTATTCTCAAAAAAATCAAACTCTAGTTTCAAACTTTTTCCTTCAAAAGCTTTTGTTCAAATCAACCCTGTGGGTTTCCTAAACTCTTTCCTCGAAAGTTCTAAATTCAAAATCAATCCTATTGGTTTCTTAAAACATTTTTCTCCAAAAGTTTTTATCTCCTGTCAAATGACGGGGTTTCCTGGACTTTCTCCCCTTGCAAAAGCAAAAAGTTCAATTCTAGGTTTTCTACACTTGTTTCTTCAAAAAGTTTGTTTTGAATTAATTTCTCAGTTTTAAAACTTTTCCCTTCAAAAAGTTTCTATCCAATTCAAATGTCTGATTTCCTAGGCTTTCCCTTCAAAAGCCCCATTTCAAAACGCTTTCAAAGGTTTTCCAAACGTTTTGTCCAAAAAAGTCATTTCAAAAATCATTTTCAAAAATTAATTTCCAAATTCATCAAGTCTGGTCCCTCCAATCACCTCGCTACCCCAATAGGGTCCTTACTTTATCTTTTTCTATCTCCGACAAGCAAAGACAGAAAAAGAGAGACAGTTGTTAGCACCCCATTTTGGCCACTTGGTAATCTCCGACCTGACCAGAAGCACCTCCAAATCAACACAAGTATACTCAAGCCCAAACTGGCTTCCTAGATCCAATCAAATCTGTCAACCGCTTCGCTGGTCCACTGGGCCCAATAGAGGCAAAATGACCAAAATGCCCCTGTTGCATTAATCAGTCCAATCCTGACCGAGACGTCTTCCATAAGATAATAAGTCCATTCGAGTTCAAAGTTAAATCCAATTGTCCCGTCATTTGAGAAAGTTGGTCCCTCATTGACGGTAAGACCATTCAATCCAGCACGGCACGATTACCGAGAAAGTTTATTTCTTAGATTGGTAAAGCCCCTTTCACACTCATCTCCGAAAAGTACCGAAGTCCCCCAGATGGAAGAGTGGTTCACTTCTTGCGCTTGCTAGCCCGTCAATGTAGAATGTCCACTAATCTAGCACGTTCTTTGAGAAAGCACAAACCCCTTAAGAATGGAAGACCGTCCAAGCCCAGCACTTTTTTTTGAGAAAGCACAAATCCCTAAAAAACGGAAGACCATCCCAGTCAGGCACAACCTTTGAAAAAGTTTATCCCTTAATGCGGTTAGACCCTTTCAAGCTTATCCACTAAGAAAGTTCCAATTCCTTGAACAAAAGTCCAGACTAGATCTAGACTGGTCAACACCGACGCTTGCTAGCTCGTCCTGGTGAAAAATAATCATTTTGCCCCTAGCAGGCCTGACACATTTCTCGAGAAAGTACAAAGTCCTTGAAACAATAAGACCACCTTCCAGAGTCGTCCCTAGATGGTCCGGCATGTCCAGTGCCATCCAGTCAACCCCGGTCCTTTTTCAAAGGTCCCCTGGTCAAAATGACTGCTTTGACCCTAGGCTTCCAAATGCCCTAGGAAACCACACCGACTCTAGGTATCAAACCAGCAACACCTCAGTCAACTCTGGTCAACCCCAATTAACTTTGGTCAACCCAATCAACCCTAGTCAACTCTTGTCAACTGTAATCAACACTGGTCAACCCGATCAACTCTAGTCAACTCTGGTCAACCCGATCAATCCTGATCAATCTTGGTCAAACTTAGAACTCCCAAGATCAGTTGACCGCCATCCGGTCACTCTCTTAACCATATCGGCTCTGGGAATCACACCAGCAACCTCTGGGACACTTTCTAGAGTATTCCCTTCCATTTCTAACCGAGCACCGCCATCCAGCACCTTCCTTTTTCAAACCAGAACCTCTTTGCTCTATTTCAAGTGAAGCACTAATAATAGCGCATAATGTCCTAGAATCAATTATGAATTGACCAGCCCCATATCTAGCCTTTTTTCAAGAAAAAATTAAATGACCCTATAGCACTTATAGTGGTGCACAGCTAAGCCTAAGCTGTGCGCCACTACAAGTGGTGCACAACCCCCTTGAAATTGCACTGTTAATACAGACCTCCCCCTCTCTATTTTGGGTCAAGAAAATTCTCCAAAAACTCTCCCCCTCTATTCTAGACAGCTCTCAAAACCTCCTCTTTCTCTCTCGAAGTCCTGCCGGCCAAGTCTAAGTCCGAACCCCCAAAGACCTAGCTTCTAAGCTTCACCGAAGGGTTGCCTTGCTGCTCAGAAGTTCCCAAAGCCTTGCCAAGTTAAAGGTTCGAGCCTCCACCAAAGAAAGAAGCAACGAAGCAAGGTAATCCCCATTTTACTTTTTCGAACTCCTCCACTTTCTCTTCTCCCTTTAAACCCACTTGGGTTCTTCTCTTTTTTAATCCCATATCTCTAAACCCCCCTTTCGTGCATGCTTGAAAACAAGAGGACGTTAAGTTCATGTCGAGAGTGAACAAGAGGAGATTACCGATCAGGACTCTCTTCTTGGCCCTCACTTGCTTCACGGCATGGCCTTAGGGCCCTCTTGCAATATGGTGATAGCTAAACCATGTATGTTTCATGCCGTTACTACCATCAAATTGCATTTGCATTCATGTTATTCCTCGACCCTTTAAAAACTATTTTCTAAAGTAATTTTCTTAAAACTAATTTTCTAGGCGGATCCTAACCCTTTATGGTTAGAGTTTTTCTAGAAAAGTGTGACATTTTAAATGGCCTCCGTTAGCCTACATTTTCTTCTTTTCAAAAATCCATTCTCGGAATGATCCTAGTCTTTCATGATTAGGGTTATTTCGATAAGTGCGTGACATTCAAAAATACCCAAAAGGTTTACATTTTGGTCCCGTGCCTTTATTATTTTTCAAAGCCAAAAACCTAAAGCGATTCTAGCCTTTTAATGGCTAGAATGGCCCTGTGCAAAGTGCGATATTCATTTGGATGTCTAAAATCCAACTTAGGGTCTCGGGCCCTAAAACATGTTTTCAAAAGACTCGGTTCTCGAACCATTTTCAAAACTCATATTTGTTAAACCCTAGAAGTCCAATCCTTGGAAAATCCCGTTTTTGCCAACTTGGAAATCTCTCATTTTTAAACCAAAATCGTAACTTTTTCAAACCCTCAAAATCCTCAATTTTCAAATCAATCAAAACTTTCCTTTTCAAATCAATCAAATCAAAACCTTCTATTTCAAATCCCTTAAATCACTTCTTTTTCAAAACCTTCCAAATTTAAGCCCAATTTAACTATTTCCATTTTGGAAATAACCCAAACTTGCCTTTTTCAAAATCAAATCTTTTCAAAACAAATCAAATCTTCCTGAAAAGGAAACATTTTTGAAACAAAGTTTTTTCAAATCAACTCAAATCTTTTCAAATCAAATAAAATCTTTTCAAATCTCAATCTTCCTTAAAAGGAAATATTTCAAAATCAAATCAAATCTTCTTGAAAAGGAAACATTTTTAAGTCAAATCTTCTTGAAAATGAAACATTTCAAAAGTCCAATCTTCTTGAAAAGGAAACACTTTCAAACTCAAAATTTTCTAAAAAGGAAACTTTCTAAAAATAGATACTTTCTAGAAATAAGAACCCATTTCAAAATTTTAACTCTTTCGGACTCTTGTCTGAACTACAATTGACCTGATTCTCTTTAACGAGGTACGTAGGCAACCCTTCATGGGGTACGGTCACAACCCTTTTCAATTTACCAATTCCATTTTTCAAACTCAACTCCCTCTTTCAGACTCTTCTTCAAATTCTGTTTTTAAAAATTTTCTAAGTGGATAGCATTAAACATGGGTAACCGGTGAGTCATAATTAGGTGAGTAAAAGGTGATTAGACATATAGGTACCATAAGGGCGGGGTAGGGTGATAGTCTTAGGACATTTTCCTTACATGTAACCAACCCCTGGACTTAAGAATTTCTATTTCAAAGACCAAAACTGTAGTCAATTTTCAAAAGGGCTTTCTAACGTTTTTAAGGTTGTCTTGCAACCCTACCTTTTAAATCCCTCTCATGAGGATTTTTTTCAAAAACAAAACCTTTTCCCAAGTCTAAGTTTAACCATCGGGTTTTACTTAGTGTAGATGACCTAGCACATCTTTAAATATGTTAGGTGACGACTCCAATAACCTTTTCAAAAAGCCCTAATCAATTCCATTTTAAAATTTTAAACCCTGTCGCATTCGTTCTTCTAGGAGGACATGTTCTAACGAGAGAGCACCATACCAAATTCCCACCCCCGAGCCAAGAAAGAGAGAAGAGGGCCCGACGACCGGAAACGGGGTACGACAAGCACATGCGCCAGGGCAAATTTTGCCCAGGCACATGTCCTATATGCGCCAGGCCTCTACAACTTTGCCTCTAAATACAGGCCTCCCACTTTGCATAATCCGGGATTGAAATTGATAGCGACGCTCTACTAAAACTGCTCCAGAACATTGAATTCCTATATCCATCCCACACTTCAAGCACTTAGGCTAGATTCCGTCTCCCCCTAACCCATACACTACACCTATATAGCCTTCAATGCCATAGAAGACCTCATTCTAGCCCCTTCAAGCCTCTTCAATGCTATTCAAGCTCAAAGCAAGGCATCCATGGAGGTTTGAAAGTGTTTGATGGCAAAAAGTAGTATTCTCTTACATTTTTGCAACCCTCACTCCTCTCTTCCCCTTCTGGCATACTTAGGCTATTCTCTATTTTAACCCTCATCTTTCCCCCCCCCCCCCCCCCCCCACCTTTCTTGCATGTTTGAGACAAGGAAGCTCATAGTTCATACCTAGAGGAAAGTTTGTGAGAGCCACCAAGTAGGGAACTTCTCACAAACCTACCTTAAGATGGTATGGCCTTAAACCACCTTGCTATATGGTGATGCCTATAACCTTGTACGATTTCATGACCCTTTTGCATATAATTATCTTGTTCATGTTTTGCATTCTTGGTTTTGTTTTCATTTTTCCAAAGCTTTCACTATCTCTATTCCTTTGGCATTCTCAAATTCCATATTCAAATGATTCCCTAAAAATGGTTCTAGAATTGGTTCCTTGAAGCCTAGGTTAAATCCTCAATTTCTACCCCTTAGAAAACTCTCTTTAAGTCCCTAGACTTCATTTTGCAACCCAATATCTCATTGTATTTCAAAAGTGTATTAAAATGGCCTTCAAACCCTATTCTCCTATGTCGATTTTCAAGGGCTTTAATCTCTTGAATTTTATGGTTGAAATGGTCCCTTGAAGCCCTCTCTTGAGTGTCACGCCCAGATTTTTTGCACTCGAGGAATACACACACAAGCGGGAAAAAATACTGTACTCTCTCATTAGAACTCACCCTCCTAGAAGAATGAGTGCGACTAGATTTGAATTGAAAATAGATTTGAATAAAGGGCTTTTAGAAAAGATTTGGAGTCGCCACCTAACTTAATTAAGGTGAGTTAGGTCACCTAAAAACTAAGCATAATCCGAAAACTACACTTAGGGTTTTGGAAAACGATTTTGAAAATATCTCCTCAAGAGAGAGTTTTTAAGAAAACAGGTTATTTAGCAACCTTTAGAAAATATTAAGCCCTTTTTAGAAAAATAACTCATTTTGGTCTTTGAAATCAGTGATCCTAGGTTTGAAGGTTGGTTACATGTAGGGAAGGCGCACTAAGCCATCACCCTACCCCGCCCTTGCGGTACCTACATGTCTATTTACCCTAGATTCACCTATGAGAGCCTTTAACTAACAAATGATCAATCCCATCCACTTTAGAAAATAATTTTAAAAAGAATGATGTATGAGATGCAAGTGCAAGATAAGAAAGTTGGAAAATAGATTTGGAAAGAAATTGATTTGATTTGAAAAGAAAGAGATAGAAGTTTGAATTTGGAAAGAATGTTTTGGAAATTGAAAATAAAGATTTGGAAATAGAAATGTGGAATTGGAAGTTGAAAATAGAACATAGAATTAGAAGCTTGAACAAGATTGTAGAATTGGAGATTTAAAAAAGATTATGGAAATAAAAAACTTGAAAAATGTTGTGACCTCACCCATGAGGGTTGCCTACGTATCCTTTTGGAGGAATCAGGTCAGTCGTAGTTTGGACAAGAGTCCGATTGGAAATAGAAGAGTTGATTTGGAAGAGAGTTGGAGTTGGAATTCGAATTGGCATTGGAAGAATAGGAAATTTGGACTTTGATTGGAAGATTTAAAAAGACTGGTTTTGAAAGACTTGGTTATAGGAAACCTAGACTTAGGAAAGATGAGACTTAGGAAAGGCTTGATATTTAGAAAGATTTGACTTGAATGTTGGACTTGGAAGATTAGGAAAGTTGGAATTTAGAAAAGATTCGAATTAGGAATAGTTCGAATTTAGGAAAGTTTCGTTTTAGGAAAGTTCGGTTTTAGGAAAGTTTTGAATTACGAAAAGTTCAAATTAGGAAAATGTCATTTTAGGAAAGATTTCGAATTGGGAAAGTTTTCGAATTAGGAAAGTGTTGGATTAAGAAAGTTTTGAAATAGGAAACATTTCGTTTTAAGAAAGTTTTGAAATTGGATAGCTTTGAATTTAGAAAGTTTCAACTTAGGAAAGTTTTGAATTAAGAAAATTTCAACTTAGGAAAATTTTGAATTAAGAAAGTTTTAACTTAGGAAAGTTTTGAAATTAAAAAAGTTTCAAGATTTAAGGAAGATTTGAATTGGGAAATTTTAAAATAAGGAAGGTTTAAAAATTAGAAGGTTTGGGATTTAGAAAGTATTAACTTAAGAAAGTTTTGAATTTAGAAAGCTTTGGAATTTAGAAAGATTTTAAATTTAGAAAATTTAAGGTTTAGAAAGTTTTAGAATTTGAATTTTAAAAAATCTTGGAATTACGAAAGGTTTGAGTTTATGAGAGATTTGAAAACTTAGATTTGAAAGTTAAGATTTGAAAGGGGGTAGAATTGAGAAAATAGTGGAATTAGGAAAAATTTGGAAGTTTAATGTTTAAGGAAAGATTTGAAAGTTTTAGAAAACTTATGGTTTAGGAAGGTAGGAAATTAGGAGAGAGTTGAATTAGGAAAGATATAGATTTTAAGTTTTAAAATTTAGGAAATATTTTTATGTTCAAGTTTTGAAAACTTAAGATTTAGGAAAGTAGAAGATTAGGAAGGAGTTGAATTAGGAAATATTTGGATTTGGAAGGATTGAGATTCCTATTTCCTAAAGCAAGGATTGGATTTTGTTTCTAAAAGAGAAGGTTTGATTTTATTTCCGAAAACGGAGGATTGGATCTAGTTTCCTAAACGGTAAGATTGGATTTGGCTTCTAAAGGGAAGATTGGATTTGTCAAGGATTTGGAAAGTGAAGTTTTAGAAACCCTAGACTTGGGAAGACTATAGTTTTGACGTAGAAAAGAGGTTTTTTGGAAACTTATGATTTTGACATAGAAAGGGAGGTTTTGGAAACCTAGGTTTGGGGCAAGGTTAAAAATCACGTTTTTAGAAAGAAAATTAGCGTTTCCTAATTGTGGGTTCTAGGGCTTGACTTGGACTCTAAGGAAAGAGTTTTTGGAAAGTGAGTTTTTGGAAAGGAGGTTTTGGGAAGGAAATTCTAGGAAGGAATTTCTAGAAGGTGAGTTTTGAAGAGAGAGTTTTTGGAAAGATTTTTAGAAGGAGATTGTTGAAAAGAGTTTTTAGGAAAGAGATTTAGGGAGCATTTTTAGAAAGTGAAATTTTGAAAAGAGTGTTTTGGAAAGGAGTCTAAAAAGGGAGTTTTGAAAAATAGATTTTTGGGAGAGAGTTTTTAGAAAACAACTTTGGAAAGAAGAGTTTTAGGAAAGCATGTTGCAAAAGGAGGTTTTAGAAAGAGAGAATTTTGAAAAAAGAGTTTCTAGAAAGTATAAAAATTTCTCACTTTCCTAAAGCGATTTTAACCATAAGAAGGTTAGAATCACTTTAAGAAAGTGGTTTTGAAAACAACAAGGAGTTGCAAATATAGACCATATCGGTCACTTTAAATGTAACACTTTCCTAAAGCAATCCTAGCCATAGAAAGGCTAGAATCACCCTAGGATTGTGATTTTGAAAACAAGTTTTTGAAAAAGGAGATTTTGATGCAATTTTGAAAACAAGTTTAATGCAAGCTTTGAAAACGAGTTTGAAAATGATTTTTGAAAGAATGCAAGATAATGATATGCACAATGCAAATTGGGGTTGTGAACATACAAGGTTAAGGCTTCACCACATAATCAAGGGAGCCAAACCCACGTGGTCTCCGGTTAGACTAAAAGAAACCCTCCGACACGGTGATCCTTTAATAGTCTAATCCTACACATGGACCGGGAATCCCCTTGTTTCAAGCATTCAAAGAAAGGGGGGGAAGAAGATGGGGGATTAAAATAGAGAAAACCCAAGTGGGTTAGGAGAGAGAAGAGAGAGGGGGAAGTGTAGAAACTTAAAGAGAAAACCTACCGTATGTCTTGTTTATTTCACTTTGCCTTACGTGCCTTGCTTTCTTGCTTTTTCTTCGGTCTTCGCTTCAGTCTTCAAGAGCTTTGTCTTAGTCTTTGAGGGCTTCAAGTTACAGCAATCCAAGTCTTCAATGGAGGGTTGGAGGCTAGTGTATAAATGTATAGGGGTGTATATGAGTGTATAGGGGGCTAGGGTTTAGGGAGGCTGCGAGCTTTGTGTATCAAAAATTAGGGTTTTTAGACTGAGTTTGCGGACCACTTTCACGCTGGAGGAGGCTCTGTATTTATAGACATGAGATAGACCCGGCGCCTGTTGTAGTGGCGCAAGGGCAAAATTCCTCTTGGCGCCACTAGGAGTGGTGCCAAGCCATTTTTTGGCTTAGCGCCACTTCTAGTGGCGCCAACAAGTTAGGAAAGTTTGTTAAGTCGGCAAGCAATGTATCTTTGATAGATTTGGGCACCTGTACTAGTGACTACCATGCAATTTTTAGCTTGGCTTCACTAGGAGTGACTCTGAAAAGTTTGGGGATGAATTAAAGGGGCCGGGAATGACCCGGAGAGCCGGAAAGGGACAGAAACCCTTAGAATAATGTCTCGGGGACAAAGGACTTGAAAAATGATGACAGGATTTGTTGGAAAGGTTGACTGGGCCATTAGGGGCGAAACGGTCAACTAGGCCGGAAAGCTGCCGGGATGGACCCGGAATGTCCTGAAAAAAGACTTGAGATATGAAAACATTATTTAGAATGTTCCCAAAGGTTTCCGATTTGATACCCAGAGTTGGTGTGGTCGGAAAAGGCGACCGGCCCACTAGGGGCAAAACTGTCATTTTACACCGGGTTTGCCGGAACTGACTTAGAATGATCCAAAAGGGTAAAGGAAAGCTGGGAATACTATAAAAAGCATTCTCAAGAAGTAACCGGTTTAATACCCAGGGCCGGTGTGGTTCCCGGGGCATTCGGATGCCTAGGGGCAAAATGGCCATCTTGACCGAAAAGTCTCAGAATTGACCCGAAATAGACTGGAGGGCACCTAATCATGCTGGATCATCTCTGGAATGATCTAGAAGAGTGGACTTATCGCTCTGAGGGCTTAGGTGTGCTCTCGAGAAACATGCCAAAAAATGGCCCTTGGGGCAGTTTGGTCATTTTTTACCGGAATGGGCTAGCAAGCACTGGTGTTGACTTGGGTTTTGAGTGTTTCTGCCACTCTGACGGTGGTCTCGTAATACAGGGGTTTGTTGGCAATTCCCTATATTGACCTGTTCACGAGTATTTCCGCTACTCTCATGGTTGCGATGTTTGCGAGTATTTCCGTTACTCTGGTAGTTCGCGATCATTCCCGAGACTGCCTGATCTCGGAAAGCTGCTAAAAGGACTTAGCGCTTGAGAGGTCAACTTTCTCGAAATACGTGCCTAAATGGACATTTCTGGATTGGCTGGCTAGCAGGCGCCAAAGGTGGACCGCTCTACCACCTAGGGGACTTAGGATCTCGTCCCGGTCGACAAGTTTAAAGGGACTTACCGTTCTGAAATATTTTCTTTGAAAAAGTGCCGAATTGGATAGAATTACCAACTCGAGGAATCAACTGTCTCGAGAGAGAGATTGGAATTGGAATTGGAAAGGGGACTTACTGTCTTCGGAAAGACGTGCCTGATTTAGAATTGGAAAGGGAACTTATTGTCTCCAGAAAGACGCGCCTGTTGGAACTGGGTCGAACAATGCCCCCTAGGGGCATTTTGGTCATTTTGCCTCTATTTGGGCCAAGCGTGGCCCGCGAAGCGATGAATAGACAGGATTAGACTTGAAAAATTTATTTGACGTAAAATACGCCCATATTGACTTAAACACAAGTCTGGACGGACTGGAGACCGCCGAGCGGTAAAAAATGGGGTACTTACATTGAATGGTCTCCTTATTATCTTGACCGTATGAACCCTAGTTTATTAGAGTTGGCTCTATTCTCTTTTAGGGGGTTTTCAAAACAATTCCCTTCAAAAAGGATTTTAAAAATTACACTCTCTTCACCTTGCATAAAAATGATTTTCCTAAATCATCATTTTCACCTTGAGTTTTAGAAGTTTTGCTCTCTTGAATATTGTGGTTGGAATGCTCCCATGGAGTCCTCTTTAGAGTGATTTCCTTTGGGTCAACCATATGAACCCTTATTTTTAGAGTGATCTTCAACTTGTTAAAAGTGATTTTGTAAAAGCTTCTTTCCAAAGCCAATTTTTAAAAAGTCATTCTCTTTAATTTTCAAGTCTTCAAAACAATCTATTCAATGTTAATTTTCATAAGTTTTGCTCTCTTGAGTTTGTGGGTGAAATGGTTCCAAAGCAACCCTCTCTTGAGTGGTTTCCAAATATCAACCATAGGACCCCAACATTCACTTCAGTGGCATTCAAAAAATAGTTTTCAAAACATACTTTCAAATTTCATACGTAGAACCACCTTTCCTAAACCACTATGTCAAAACCCTACTCCAAAACCCCTTTCCAAAACCACCTTCCAACCCTAGGTTAACTTGACCCTAGTAGTTTAACCTTAGTTCAACTAAACCCTAGGTTAACCTTACTTTAGTTAGTTAACCCTAGGTCACCTTAATCCTAAGTTAACTTAACCTTGGTTAGTTAACCTTATGTTCACCTAACCTTAGTTAGTTAACCTTAGGTCACTTAAACCCTAGGTTAACCTAACCCAAGTTAGTTAACCATAGGTCACCTTAACCCTAAGTTAACCTAACCTTAGTTAGTTAACCCTAGGTT
Source organism: Euryodendron excelsum (assembly GCA_033060915.1). NCBI lineage: Eukaryota > Viridiplantae > Streptophyta > Magnoliopsida > Ericales > Pentaphylacaceae > Euryodendron > Euryodendron excelsum. Next base: position 29,667,488 of record CM065379.1, read on the forward strand.
ACCCTGACATTAGTTAGTTAACCCTAGGTCACCTTAACCCTAGGTTAACCTAACCTAGTTAATTAACCCTAGGTCACCTTAACCCTAGGCTAACTTGACCCTAGGTCAACCAAACCCTAAGCTAACCGTACCCTAGGTTAACCTAACATGAGATAGTTAACCTTAGGTCAACCCAACCTAGGTTAGTAAGCTTCAAGGCTCCAATTCAAAGACCCATTTTCAAATAATCCTTCAACTCAAAAACCATCCTACCCTCTTAAGATTTTAAGGATCAACCCCAAAACCTTTTCAAATATCCCCACAATCTAACTCCAAAAGCGTCTCTGAGAAGTTCTCTTATGCTTGTCTCTATTAAGATGGCTAGATACAACATTTTTCAAAAAAAAATTTTCAAATGGTTTCAAGGACTCACAACCCTAAGGTGTCCCTAACCTTTTATGGTTAGGGATGCCAAGGGAAGGTGATACATTAAATACGACCTTCAAGGTTGTTCATGTTAGGGTTCCAAAATCCTAAATGTTTTCAAAAGCTTTTTTTAAAATGGATTTTTAAACATCACATTCTTAAAGCAACCCTAATCCTTCCATGGATAGGATTGGTCAAGTAAGAGAGATATTCAAGAAGGGTTCTAATTTCCTGAAGTTTTAAAAATCAAAAGGAAGTCTCTAGCGCCTTTTCCAAACATGTTTTCAAAAGTCTTTGCCCTAACGGAGTTTAGTTCTCCAATGACTAGTCTCTAAAAGGTGATGAAACATCAAGCATGCCTTTCACTAAGGTCTTTTCAAAAACTATTTTCAAAAGAATTTCAAAGACAAGTTTACAAGAGTATTTCCAATCCAAACGCTACCTCCAAAGTTTTCAAAACAAGACTCCAAAACCTTCCCAAAACTCCCTTGAGTTGTTTCAAGAACATTTCAAAACTCCCTCGAGTCAATTTCAAAAACATTCAAAATCATCTTCAAATCCTATTTCAAAAACACTTCAAAAATCTCAAATCCTATTTTAAAGGTATTTTTCTAAATTCTCAAGTTCTTTTTTTTCAAAGATCTCAAAGTGTCTCCAAACCTTCCCAAATTACACAAAGTGTCTTCAAACCTTTGCAAATACCTCAATATGTCTTCAAAATATTCCAAATGCCCTAATGTGCCTATTTTTTATCGGGTCCTTGCCCGAACTACAAATGACCTGATTCTCACCAAATGAGATATGTAGGCAACCTAAAATGGTGCAGTCATAACTCTTATTTCTTCCCAAGTTCCCTTTTCAAAACTTTCTATCCATTTATGATTTCCATTTCAAATTCCATCAAACTTCTGTGTTTTTCTAACATTTTTCTCAAGACTTGCATCATACATCATTCATCCCAAAAGTGATGATCAAATCCTATTTTCAAAATTCAAAGATGAATGTTAAGTGGATAATAGTAACCGGTTATTCAAGTGAGTGAATTAAGAGTGATTAGACATGTAGGTACCGAAAGGATGAGGTAGGGTGATGATCTTAGGATATCTTCCCTACATGTAACCAACCCCCGGACCATAGATTTCTGTTTTCAAAAGACCAAAATGGAGTTATTTTCAAAAAGGGCTTAAAATTTTCAAATGTTGCCAAACAACCTATTTTCTTAAAAACCCTCTCTTGAGGAAGTTTTTCAAAATCATTTTCTAAACCCTAAGTGCAATCTCTGGATCATACTTAATTTTAGGTGACCTAACTCATCTGATCTAGTTAAGTGGTGACTCCTAGTTTTCTAAAAAAAGCTTTTAATCAAATTAATTTCAAATTCAAATCTAGTCACACTCGTCCTTCTAGGAAAATGAGCTCTAATGACAGAGTTCCATGCTTTTTCCTGAGCCGAAAGGACTTGGTTCAAAAATCGGGGCACGACAGCTAGCGACTCCACTAGAGACACTTAGAAGGTTAGGCCATTATCATGTCTCTTCACCCTTCACTCACCCAGAATCTCTGGTTACTTTGTCCAGTTTTATCCACTTTTCAAAATTTTTCTAGATTCCCAAAAAGGTTTTCAAAATCATAATTTCAAATAAGTATCATCACTTGCATTCATTACATACATACATGCATTGCATTGAACATCCATTTTTATCTTGTATTGAGTTTCTCAAAAAGTTACTAACTCCTTGCATTTTCTTTTGTAGGTGGACCTTTGTTCACATTTCATTTTTATGTTATAATTAACTTCTATGAATGTAATGAATGAACAGGATTTAATGTGTGTTGTTGGGTTCTTTCCTCCATTTTTAAAAATTCTATACACACTTTGTGCGCTCACTTGCATTTGCATTTTTGCATATATTACCTGGTTACTACCCTTCTAAATAGAAATGGGAACAGTAAATTGACTGTGGGCAGATGTTGTGTCGGTTTCTCAGCCTACGGTCTCTTGATAGTTTCCCTGCTCGAACCATCAACCAAAGATGGAGTTCACCCTTTCGGGGGTGGACGCCGAAGGTTTGAAGGTTCGAGAATCGAGTTTTTTAGGAAGCATTAGAAAACCCCTAACCTCATGCTCATGTAGCACCCCATGCATAGCCGAACCTCTGCCAGATTTAGGACACTTACATCAATTTCAAAACTAAGGAGGAAAGGGTAATTGCTTCACTTTCTCTTATATCTTGTCTAAATTCATGTTGTTATGCTGCTTAATTTTTCTCATTATGTTATGCATACATCTTTACGCATCATAACTGCTCATGCATCTGTATTCATTTCAAGACAAGAGTTCCCAAAGTAACTCAAGTTATTGCATCTTCATGCATCTGATTAACCTCCAGAGAAAGGCCCAAAGACCTTCTCGCTGAAATCAAGCCAACTAAAACTCCTAAGGGTACCAAGAAACCCTAAGAATTCATTGCATGCATCAACGTCTTCTCATAAGGAGGGGCCCTAATCCCTCTTTGCTTATGAAGATAGGGTTACCAAAAAGACAAAGGGACAATTCAAAATCATGGTCTCTCACCAACCTCCATCTAAGAAGACGAATCTGAAGACTCAAGAGTAGTTTAGGATTTCAAATGTAAAGATAGAATAGACGGAAGTCTCAAGGAAAATGTTCCTCCTCCCTATTTTAATGTATTTTTGAAAATTTTATGTACAAAGGAAATTTATCTCAATAAAATTTTTATTTCTGTTGAATAAATGAATGTATGAATGAATGGCTACAGGTGCAGGTATAGTATTGCCTAACAGGGCAGGGCCTTATCTCCAAAACTTGAACCAAAGCATCATGCTTAGTCCCCCTCAAAAGGTAAGGGCATCCCTAAGTCATGCATTGCATAAAGCTTTTCTCATTACAGAAACTAACATGAGATCTCTTTCTTGTTTTTCTTATTTTCAATTTTCCCCTCGTCTCACAAAAGACTAGTAATAGTTTTTGGTAAGACTTGCTTGCATTCTAGGTTACCATTGCTCCCAGAAAAGGAAAAAGAGGAACACAAGTGCCTCATGTACTCCTATCATCAGTCTTTACCTGACATTGAACAGCGTAAATGACAAGCAAAGGCAATACTTTTGATCAACAGAGCAGCCTGGTGACATGGGAAGAAGTGAATGAGATGAAGCAAAAATAAACGAGATGTTCAAGCTCGTACGGCCTTCAAAGGACATGCCATGAATGCTTCAGCCTTAACGTGCCACCACAAAGAAACTGAAGCCATCCCGCCAAGGGTCATCCTGCGAACTGACAATACGGGGAAGAGCAAGGAAATCCCCAAAGTGGTGCACATCGAGGAAAGAGAAGAAGATAACCTTCAAACCATTCTGTTGACTGCTACACCAAAGAAGGAAAGCTCGAATCCCCTCGACCTCAAGATACAAGGTTTAGAAGAGTCCCTACACAACCTACAAGGTCATAACACCTTCAGTGGGACATCCTATGATGAATTATGTTTCTTTCCCAATCATCCAAGGCTACCCAAATTCAAAATGCCTGATTTCCAAAAGTATGATGGAAGTGGGGATCCTATATCTCATCTGAGACTATACGCAGGCGCGTTAAGCGGTCATGGAAATGACCGCAAACTCTTGATGCAGTTATTTCAACATAGCTTGATCGGGCCATCCTTACAGTGGTTCACCTGTTTGGATCTGAGGAAGATAATAACCTGGAATGAGTTGGTCACAGCCTTCCGATCCTAGTACCGACACAACAATGACCTCACCATGGATAGGTGTGCCCTAATGATGATGATCTGATGGGAGAAAGAAAGCTTCAAGAGCTATGCTCTCAAGTAGAGGGAGGCAGCTGATCAAGTCAACCCCCCACTAGTGAAAAAAGAGTATATACAGTTGTTTGTGAACACCTTTTAAGGCCTATATTATGAATGCTTATGCCTGAGCATTGGGAAGAGTTTCTTTAAGCTGATAATGCAAGGGGAAATTATCGAGAATAGATTGAAAACTGGTAGAATCATGGACCCTTATGCTAAGACAGGAGGGGGATTCGCAAATGCAGCAAAGAAGGTAGCAACCACTCGAGATACTGGTAAGAAAGAGGGAGAGGTATCTGCTATCTTGCCAGCACAGTAGCAGCTATACTGTCCCCAATATCAGGCTTGACCACAACCACCTGCTTCCATCATCAACATCCCTGTCGCCAATGTCCAAGCACTTACTCCTAGACCCGTTGCAGCTCGACCTTCCCTCAACCCTAAATGAAATAGCCAGCAAAACTGAGAATTCACTCGCTTAGCATGCACTCAAGCGGAGGCTTACTATGAGCTCCTCAAAGCCAAGCACCTGAATCCTATACCCCTGCAGCCGTTGCCAAGTCCATTGCCTCCAACTTTCAATCATGCCCTTACTTGCGAATATCATTCTAGAGGACAAGGGCACGACACACAGTCCTGTTTTTCTTTGAAGCATAAAATCCAAAACCTCATTGACAGCAAAGTCATCAACACCTAGGAAGCAAAACCAACCCCCGTGCCCAATGTCACAATAAATCCCCTACCAGATTATGTTGTCAACATAATCATAGAAGGGGAAGCAGACCCAGACGGCATCATAGCTGCGAAATATTTTGAAGGAGAGTCAGAGGCTATGGAAGAAAGTGACTGGGAAGAGGAGCTACCACCATGTGCTGTCCACCTTTACAACACAAATGAAGAGCAAGATCCCCTTAACTGGCCCATAGAAGAACCCATAGAGGACATTCCCACTGATACTGTGCTTATTGATGGTTGGGGAGATGAATTCTTGCACCCCAAATATGCTAAGGCTGAGCATTGCTTAATAAAGGATCTCTTCAACTATGAGGATATAGGTTGGGGCATTGGTGAGCCAAAAGTACCTGTACCACCCTTTGAGTTCAGTAAAGGTGATCTAGATAGCTTGTTCGCTGAAATCGACAAAGAGGAAGCTAAAAAGGAGAAAATAAAAGAAAAGCCACTGCAAGTCCTGGGAGGAAGCCGAGGCACAAAACTCAAGGAAGTTGAGCAAAAGAAAACCAACCAACCGAAGGAGAACCATTAGGGATCCCAAGATGGGATGTGCAACCTCAATGGCCCAGCCGGAGAAGGGAAAAAAAAAAAAAAAAAAAGAAGGCATCCCCAATTACACTATGACCGCCTGCCTCTACCATTCTGTAGTCAGTGCATCAATCCGTCTAGCACAACCGAGTGAAGAAGTTGGTGGATGGAGCATGGAGGAGGCAGGCGTGGTCCCCAAGCCCACCAGAAGGAGTGACTACCAAAGGGATGTTCTTTATGTCAAACTCTGCCTTTACTTTCCATTAATCCTATTTTGTTAACTCTACTTTTAATTCTACTTTTTGTTAATCAAGAGCTTATCATGTACACAAAACCATTAAAATGAAAGAAAAAGAATTTGAAGTTTACATTTATCATCTTCGATATTTGTCTTTTCTTAGAAGTTTCTCCTTTCATTGTTATGCCTTGACTTGAAGAGGGGGATAGTATGCATTTCCACAATTTCTGATCTAAAGAGAGGAAACACTAAAGAAAGAAAAGGAAAAGAGTAGATCATAGAAAAAAGGCATAACTTAGAGGATGCCATGACAAAGTAGTCGGCAGTTAGTCCCCCAAAAGGAAGAAAAACCATCATTTCAAATCCCCTAAACAGCAAAGCAATTCCTTTGAACAGCCCACTCAAGCCACAAGTGGTTTTCATTCAAGCACACTAACTAGAAACCACCCCCCAAACTGGGGCAAGCACGAGTAACAAATCGTTTAAATTAACATTCGCCTATCTCAAAGGATGACGCTAAAGTTCTAGGACTGAACTTCATGGACTAAGCAATCTTGTCTGAAAGGAAGAGAGGCCATCTATTTTTCCCCTATACAATTAAAAGAATTCCCTTTGAAAAACCCATTTTAAGCCGAATTACATTCCCTTGACAAACTCAAATTGGTGATCACTGCCCACGATGGGTGAAAGCAAAATTGGAAAGAAAAAGAGTAAAGGAAGAAATTTGAGGCAAAAGAAAGCCTCCTCTTACACTTAAAGAAAGGGAAAAAACAACACGATACTAAAAAAAAAAAAAATGAAAGAGCATGAGATGCCATGAGAAACCAGCAAAGATTATGTAAATAGCAGTGCTGGGGCAAAATTGAGAGAAACAACGCACCTAATATGGGTGAGAGTTCGTACAGAAATATAGCAAGTACCCGAAAGAGGAACTTGACAAGGAAAAGGCCTAAAGGAGAAGAAGAATCAACAAGAGTGATCACTGGTCTGTGATAAACTCGGGAGAAGTGCAACACCTTGGGCCTTTAATACCCTTCCTTTCAAAAATCCCATACCCTAGGCACACTACAACCTAAGGCAAAGTCCTCTCGGATCAGGGAAGATTGCTTAGTCTAAACAAATTCAAAAGAAAATAGCGACACCTAAAAAGAAGGGTGAACAAAATAGCAGAAGATTACTTAAGGTGGTTCTAGTTCATATCACCCTTGCTAGAAAATAGAAAAATTATTTGAGCCTGCATGCCCTTTATTTCTTGCCCTTAACCTAGCTTACATTACGGTCCAAAGTAAAGCCTTCTTAGATTGAGGATAGAAACTGCCTGCCCCTTTATTGAAGGCTACTTCAGTTGTTGCATGGAGAGTTTTCCCTAAGAGAAAGTCAAGCGAGATATGGTCAAGGTTTTTCCCTTTTCAGGTAAGAGAGAAAAGAAATGGGTCCAGAAATGGAAACCTTGAGAATGCAGCAACTACTATCCCGTCATGACAAGAAAAGGGTATGACAAAGAAAAGAATCTTCGAGAAAAGAGCAAAAGTCCAAAATGACCAGCTCCTGGTAGGCACTTGGTTAAACCCAAAAGCTTGGAGCTTGCCTCGGGGCCTGTTTTCGTAAAGCTTGTATATCTCTGTGCTTTGCCTAAATCATGCAACAATGCACCCACATGTTTCACATTTGTCTAAAGCTTGTACATACCTACCATTTCTTATGTGTGTCATGATTCTTGTATTCCTGTGTTTATATTCCTGCTCTTTATGTTTCCACATGCATACATTCAAGGCAAGACTAAAAAGAAAAACCAATCATCATCTCATGCAAAGAAAAATAATAATATACATCTTACAATCATCATCCATAAAGGCCAACACACAGCCTCAAAACATAAATAATACTATCAGCCTAACAAAACTACAACTATATCAACAGGCGCCTTAGGGAGTGGGGTCATCATCCAAGTCAAAGTCACCTGTATCTAGCATATATGGAGAGGGCTGACTGGAAGAAGCTCCGACATCACAAGGGCCCTGACCAAAAAAAATAAGAGGAAAGAAAACCCAGCATTAGAATATAGAAGGTGCATAAGGAATATGAAAAATGAATCGTAAATAGCATACCCAGTGGGCCTCTATCAAAGAAATACAAGCAGTTAGAGCCTCGACTTCGGCACAGTATTGATCTCGGGCCTAAGAAGCAGCTAAATACTCCTCTTGGGAAATGAAACCCTGGGCCCGACGTCATAGCTTGACCAACTCATGACTGGCAACCTGCCCTCTAACCACCAAATCCAACTAGGTAAAGGTGCCAATAAACCTCGCCCTAAAATGAGCCTCGTAGTCCACACTGGGCGAAAGGAGGAAGTAGTCGTCCGGCACCCCCACTACATAAGGCATCTCAACCCTAGCTCAATAGAATCTGAACATATACTGGGGAGGATCCATAGCAGCATGGAAGTTAGTGTGTAGCTGCCGCCAATGACGCTCCCCCAAGTACGTCTCCCATAAAAAGCGGCCTCAAAAGGTGATCCGCGACCTAGATAAAAGGATGAGATCCCTCATGCCAGCATATTGAAGAGACCGACAGTAAGGCACCCAAGACACATCTTAGGGTCTCAACAACTCCAGGTTAGCCCGAAGGGCGACAAAGCCTGTAAGCAAGGACCGCTAGACCACCTGATGTCTAGCCTACCTCGTGGCCTATGGGAATGCATCTGCGACCAATACCTTTGGCTGGCAAATAGGTAGATACTCATAACTCCACCATATCAAAAATGAACAAAACCCCGTCAAGGTCTCCTATGCCCCAGACGTTCTCACTCTCATCCCCCGTAAGAAACTGGCAAAAGTAAAGGCGCCCTAATCCATATAGTCCAATGCATCCAAATCCACCACCAGGCTCACCAATGGTAAAGAAATTGCTGAATTATTATTGTTGCAAAAGCAACTAAAAACGATATATAATACCAGCCGGTGCCTTATGATGACCCGATCTGCTAGGGAGGGCTCAAGAGCGAAAGCTGTCTCTGTTGGACATAAAAGCAAAGCCAAAAAACTCGAGCCCATAATCCCTGGTAAACCCAAAAGAAGTCAAGCCTCATCAACGGTCACAGCCCACAAGGAAATCAAGATACCCCCAAAAGACAGGCCGGTAATCATCGCCTAGTCTACAGGAGTAGGCCCCAACTCAAAGCCTACCAAATGTACAGTCCCGGTCTCCCTAAACCACCTCTCTAGTAGCCTAACCCGCTATCCTGTGATCAAGTCTATCTGTCTAAAGTGTCATAAAGGCACTGAAGTCAATCTGGTGAAGGAAGTCATAATAGGATGGGATCGTCGCATGCATAGCTCTCATGGCCGAGGTACTGGCCCCTCTAAATGAACTATGAGTAGATAACGATATCCGGCCATAACGCGAGTACAAGCTCGGATGATAAGCCAAGTCTCGCAACGGTGGGATGTCAGGGATCGCTAACTGGTCATTTGTAAATGAAGTATCCTTCCGCTTGTCACGAATGGATGCCATACCATACCCTATCCTCAAATCAATGGTTGTATCGATGTCCTCCTCAACCCTTTCATCTGGAGCAACCAAGGGTTGTCCCATCGCAAAACTACTACTCGAGGCTGCCCTGCTCGTAGATCACTGAGACCGACTACTACCACCTTGGGTAGAATCATTCCTGCTATTGTTGCCCTCCTCAAGCTCGACCTGCGGCACCTTCCCGCGGTGCCTCCTATCAGGACCATCATCGCCTACCTCCGACATTCTGAAAAGTAACAATAGAAAAAATCTAAAAAGTTGATCAGCAACAGGATATGCATAAAAGCAAAAGGCAAATATATACATATAGAAAGAAAAGGAAAAAAAAAAAAGAAGAAAAGAAAAGAAGAAAAAAAAGAGAGAAAAAAAAGAGAAAGAAAAGAAAGGAAAAGAAAGAAAGAAAAGAAAAAGCTAAGGCCTTATCCATTTCTCCAACTCTATTTCAAAATATCAAATTCGGTTTCACGGGCTTTCTCCTTCAAAAGCCCTATTTCAAAGTTTTCTAACAGTTTTTCAAGTCTTTTTCCTTAAAAGTTCCATTTCAAAATATCAAGCCGGTTTCTCGGGCTTTCTCCTTCAAAAGCCCTATTTTAAAATGGTTTCTAACGGTTTTCTAGGCTTTTCTCTTAAAAAAGTTCTATTTCAGAGTTTCAAGCCGGTTTCCCAAACTTTCCCCTTCAAAAGCCCTATTTCAAAAAGCTTTATAAAGTTTCTTGGGATTTCTCTTTCAAAAGCCTAGTTCTCAAAAGTAACTGCTTTTTCCAAGAAGTTTTAGAGTCGAACGTTGAATTTCTAAAGGGTCAATGCTCTTGAAAAATTTTGGCAGAGTTCCACCTTAAAAAGTCACTATCCTAGAATTCAACAAATCACAAACATATATCACTGAAGCTCCCCGAGCCTTCAACCACAACAACCGACACCATCCCATCCTCCGTAACACATGACCCATGATTAAACACAATTTTCAAGGTCATTTCTTCATTTTTCAAACTTTCCCAATTTCGTCTTTATTTATTAAAATCCCAAAAAATTCCTGAAACACTTGAAAGGATCATCACAATTTTTTAAAAATATCTTACAATTTGTCTGCTTTCAATAGGGTTAATTTTTCAATTTTTCTTAATTTTCCTATTTTTCTTAATTTTTGAAAATTTTAAATTTTAAATTTTTTTAGAAAATTATGAAACTTTATACGATTGTTCTATACATTTTTCTAAGATACCCGGTACAAAAATCAAACACAAACATGCAATATCGGAGCCTACGTAAGTAATTTTCTAAATCCTACAGGAAACCCTTTTATAAAACATGCAAAATCGTCCCAAACACACTCAAATCTTCACCAAATCACAAAAACAATTTGCCCATTGCATTCTAAATATCCTAAAGCATAGATTTACACTAATCATATGCAAAAAACAAACACATATACATAAAATCGACAAAATTTGAAAAAAACACTAACCTTTGGGTTTCTGCCGAAAATCGAGCTTTTCAACGAGAATTCGTCGGCAATATTAACTCCCGGCAAGCACCCGACTTCCCTCAAGACTTCCCTATCAAGACCCAATGAAGATGTGTCGAAACCCCCATGTCAAAGCTCTTTAATCACTTGGAATGTCAAAACCCATAATACAAAACGCAAACCAGCTCTGTTTTCAAGACCCACGACCTGGCGCATGTAGCAGATGCATCAAGAGGAAAATCCAACTGGCACATGTAGCACATGCTCTAAGGTACTTTTTGAGTGGGCGCGTGTGTTACACGCTCCTGGCCCTTTAACTTCTTGCCAAAACTAGTTTCCAATGCTTCAAGTCCCAAAAATCATTTTTAGGATTTTCAACAGCCAAAAAACAAGTTTTCTAAAAATTTGTTTTAAAAAAAAAACCAAGAGTTCCAGGCTGAACTTTGTCAAACCGGCATTTCCAAAACTCGAACCCTAAAACAAATTTCAAAAGAACAAAGATTTTTCAAAATTCAAAGTTTTCTAGACAAACGACTCACCAGTAGTCCAAAAATTTCCAAGACACCGTCCCTCCGATTGCCTCGGGACCAAAAAGGGATTCTTACGTTATTATTTTTCTACCTTCGACAAGCAAAGACAGAAAAAGAGGGACAGTTGTAAGCACCCTATTTTTGCCCACTCAGCAATCTTCGGTCCGACCAGATCCAGTTTTCCAACATCACAACATATACGGGCCCAAGACGGCTCTTTCAAACTCCAATCCAATCAGCTGGTCACTTCTCCGGCTCACAAGGTCCAATTGAAGTTGTAAAGACCATCTTACCCCTAGGCATTCCAGGTAGCTTCCCGAGATTGGGCGATCTCAGGGACCAACACCTTATCAAATTCTAGACAATTCACTTCTAACACCTGCTAGCCTGCCAATGTAGAATATTCGTCATTTAGTAGTTTTCCGAGACCGGGCATTCTCAAGACCAACACCACCCTCACTGGTAGCTTTCCAAGACCAGGCATTCTCAGAAACCAACACCACCTCACAGGTAGTTCTCTAAGACCAGGCGGTCTTAGGGACCAACACCACATAGGTAGCTTTTCAAGATTGGGCGGTCTCGGGAACAAACACCTAAGTCAACACTGGCACCTGCCAGCCCAACTCGGTGAAAAATGACCAAACCTACACCTTGGGCCTCCAAGCACGTCTTGAGAAAGTTTAAAATCTCTCAAGACGGTAAGTCCACCTCCCCAAAGTGATCCTAAACAGTTGGGCATACTCAACACGCAATCCTATCCAATTCCGGTCCCATTTGGGTCAACTCAGGTCAAAATGACCATTTTGCCCCTAGATATCCCAACATAGCACAAATCCCATCAGATAGCAAAAGAACTCTTCTAGGACCAGCCTCGAATAGTCCAGCACGCTTAACATGCCACTCAATCCCATTCTAACCTTTTTTAACCAATCCTAGTCGGAATAACCATTTTGCCCCTGGCGATCCAAACACGCCTCGAAACTACATCAGTCCTGGGTATTGAACGGCAGGTCTTATCATACACCCCTGTTTAACCTAAGGTGAACCTCACGACTCTAAACACCCTTGACTCAACGAAAGTCCCCTGGAGCGTCTCACAGACGCTCTTAAGTTGTCTTTTTTCCCGATTCCCTAGTTATAACGCACCGTCAAACGACTTGAGAAATGTGTAAACTAGGAAATTCTTGAAAGTTTGTCCATAGGTCTTTCCATCGATACGGCCCGATTGGATGGATCGCTTCTCAAAGCCCCTCATCACATGGCTCGAAAACTACCACTTTCGGTAACCCTTGGAGCATCTCACAAATGCTTCGTCTAGATTGACTTTTTCTCCAATTCCCATATTATAACGCACCATCAAACGAATTGAGAATTACGTAAATTAGGAAATTCTTGAAAGTATTTTCAGAGCACTTTCCATTGGTACGGTTTGATCAGAGAAATCGCTTCCTGAAGGCCCCGATCATATGGCTCACAAACAGCTACTTTTGAATACCCGGGGAGCATATCACAGACGCTCTGTAAAATGTTTTCATACACACTTCCCAAGATGATATCTCACTCTTTCAAATACCTTTCAAGCTTTTCAAAAATTTAAAACTCCATGAGAAACACTAGGAAAACATCATGAACGCAACCAATTTTCCCGAGTCCTTCTCGGTTGGCACAATTATCAAGGCAAAGTTTAAACAAACATTCCCAGCAGTGGAGCACATGCTACATGCGCCCAGATTTTGATCAGATAGATCAAACTTTGCTTAGCCATTAAGATTTAGCCAATACAATGAGTGTCACGTGGCATTCTGCTAGTGGAACAGTACTGGTGCATGTAACACATGCGCATGGCAAATTTTGCGCAGGCGCATGTCCTACATGTACGAGGCCTCTCCAACTTTGCCTATAAATATAGGCCTCCCCCTTTGCATATTCCAAGATTGAAATTGATAGCGTAGCTCTGCTAAAACTACCCCAGAACCTCAAATTCCTATATACATCCCACACTTTAAGCACTTAGTGTAGTGCCCAGATTTTTCGCACTCGAAGAATACACACACAAGTAGGAAAAATACTGTACTCTCTCGTTAGAACTCACCCTCCTAGAAGAATGAGTGCAACTAGGTTTGAATTGAAAATTGGTTTGAATAAAGGGCTTTTAGAAAAGATTTGGAGTCACCACCTAAGTTAATTAAGGTAAGTTAGGTCACCTAAAAACTAAGCATAATCCGAAAACTACACTTAGGGTTTTGAAAAACGACTTTGAAAATATCTCCTCAAGAGAAGGTTTTTAAGAAAATAGGTTATTTAGCAACCTTTAGAAAATATTAAGCCATTTTTAGAAAAATAACTCCTTTTAGTCTTTCGAAAACAGTGATCTAGGTTCGGAGGTTGGTAACGTGTAGGGAAGACGCAAGCCATCACCCTACCACGCTCTTGCAATACCTACATGTTTATCTACCCTAGATTCACCTATGAGAGTCTCCAACTAACCAATGTTCAATCCTATCCACTTTGAAAAAGAAATGTTTAAAAAGAAATTTGACATGATGCATGATATGCAGGTGCAAGAAAAGATAATTGAAAAATAGATTGGGAAAGAAATTGATTTGATTTGAAAAGAAAGAGATAGAAGTTTGAATTTGGAAAGAAGGTTTTGGAAATTGAAAATAGAGATTTGGAAATAGAAATTTGGAATTGAAAGTTTGAAAATAGATTGGAGATTTGGAAAGATTTTGTGCAAATAAAAACTTGAAAATGTTGTGACTACACCCATGAGGGTTACCTACGTATCCTTTTGGAGAAATCAGGTCAATCATAGTTTGGACAAGAGTTCGATTGAAAATAGAAGAGTTGATTGGGAAGAGAATTGGAGTTGAAATTCGAATTGGAATTGAAAAAGTAGGAAATTTGGACTTTGATTGAAAGATTTGAAAAGATTGGTTTTGAAAGACTTGGTTTTAGGAAACCTAGACTTAGAAACTTGAAAAAAATAAGGATTGGACTTGACTTGGAAAGATTTTAGAAAAGATTTGACTCGAATGTTGGACTTGGAAGATTTGGAAAGATTTGATTTAGGAAATGTTCAAATTAGGAAAGGTTTAAATAAGGAAAGCGTCATTTTAGGAAAGTTTTGGTTTAGGAAAGTTTCAACTTATGAAAGTTTTGAATTAAGAAAATTTCAACTTAGGAAAGCTTTGAATTAAGAAAGTTTCATTTTAAGAAAGGTTTTGAAATAGGAAAGGTTTTGAAAATAAAAAAGTTTTGAATTTAGAAAGTTTTAGATTTAGAAAGATTTGAAGTTTTAGGAAATTTTAGAATTTAGAAAGCTTGGAAGTTTAGAAAGATTTAACTTAAGAAAGTTTTGAATTTAGAAAACTTTGAATTTGGAAAGATTTGAAATTTAGAAAGATTTGGATTTAGAAAGTTTTAGAGTTTGAGTTTTAGAAAATCTTGAGATTAGGAAAGGTTTGAATTTAAGAAAGATTTGAAAACTTAGATTTAGAAAGTTAAGATTTGGAAAGGGATAGAATTAGGAAAGGGTTCAATTAGGAAAAATTTGGAAGTTTAATGTTTAAGGAAAGATTTGAAACTTTTAGGAAACCTATGGTTTAGGAAAGTAAGAAATTAAGAGAGAGTTTGTCGTGCCTAGATTTTTCGCACTCAAGGAATACTCACACAAGCGGAAAAAATGCTGTACTTTCTCGTTAGAACTCACCCTCCTAGAAGAATGAGTGCGACTAGGTTTGAATTAAAAATTGGTTTGAATAAAGGGCTTTTAGAAAAGATTTGGAGTCGCCACCTAACTTGATTAAGGTGAGTTAGGTCACCTAAAAACTAAGAATAATCCAAAGACTACACTTAGGGTTTTTGAAAAAACGATTTTGAAAATATCTCCTCAAGAGAGGGTTTTTAAGAAAACAGGTTGTTCGGCAACCTTTGGAAACATTTAGCTTTTTTTTTTAAAAAATAACTCCTTTTTGGTCTTTGAATTCAGTGACCTAGGTTCGAAGGTTGGTTACGTGTAGGAAAGATGCACTAAGCCATCACCCTACCCCGCCCTTTCAGTACCTACATGTCAATCTACCCTAGATTCACCTATGAGAGTCTTCGACTAACTATAGTTCAATCCCATCCACTTTGAAAAATAATGTTTGAAAAGAAACTAACATGATGCATGATATGCAAGTGCAATAGAAGAGAGAATTGAAAAATTGATTTGAAAATTGATTTAAAAAGAAATTGATTTGATTTAAAAGAGATTTGAAGAGATAGAATTGAAATTGAAAAGTTTGAAAAATTAGAAATATAGATTTGGAAATAGAAATTTGAAATTGAAAATTTGAAAATAGATAGGAGATTTGAAAAGGTTGTGGAATTTGAGATTTGAAAAATATTGTGGAATTGGAAATTTGAAAAATGTGGAGACCACACCCATGAGGGTTGCCTATGTATCCCTTTGGAGGAATCAGGTCAGTCGTAGTTCGGACAAGAGTCTGATTGAAAAGAGATTGATTTGGAAGAAAGAGATTGAATTGAAAATTGGATTAGAAGATTGAGAGATGAACTTTGATTAGAAGATTTGAAAAGATTGACTTTGAAAGACTTGGTTTTAGGAAACCTAGACTTAGGAAAGACTTGATTTAGGAAAGACTAGAGGTTTAGAAAGATTTGACTCGAATGTTGGACTTGAAAGATTTAGGAAATGATTAGATTTAGGAAAGATTCGAATTAGGAAAGGTCCGATTTAGGAAAGTTTTGAATTAAGAAAGTTTCATTTTGGGAAAGTTTTCAAATTAGGAAAGTTTTCGATTTAGGAAAGTTTCAAATTTAGAAAGTTTTCGAAATAGGAAAGGTTTTCAAATTAGAAAAGTTCCCGAATTAGGAAAGTTTTGAAATAGGGAAGTTTTGAAAATAAGAAAGTCTTGAGTTTAGAAAGTTTTAGATTTGGAAAGATTTGAAGTCTAGGAAAGTTTAGAATTTAGAAAGTTTTAGAGTTTTAGAAAATCTTGAGATTAAGAAAGGTTTGAGTTTAGGAAAGGTTTGAAAACTTAGATTTGAAAAGTTAAGATTTGGAAAAGGGTAGAATTAGGAAAAGGTTGAATTAGGAAAGATGTGGAAGCTTAATGTTTAAGGAAAGATTTGAAAGTTTTAGGAAACTTATGGTTTAGGAAGGAGTTTGAATTAGGAAAGGTTTAAACTAGGAAGGGTTAAGATTCCTATTTCCTAAAACAAGGGATTGGATTTTGTTTCTAAAAGAGAAGGTTTAATTTTATTTCCAAAAACGGAAGATTGGATCTAGTTTCCTAAACGGGAGATTGGATTTGGTTTCCTAAAGGGAAGATTTGACTTGACAAAGATTTGGAAAGGGAGGTTTTGAAAACCCTAAATTTGGAAAACTATAGTTTTGACCTAGAAAATAGGTTTTGGAAATATGATTTTGACATAGAAAACAAGAGGTTTCGGAAACCTAGGTTTGAAGGCAAGTTTGAAAATCATGTTTTTGGAAAGAAAACTAGGGTTTACTAATTGTGGGTTCTAGAGCTTGACTTGGGCACCAAGAAAAATGATTTTTGGAAAATGCGTTTTTGGAAACGAAGATTTTTAGAAAGGAAATCCTAGAGAGGAGTTCCTAGAAGGAAGATTTTGGAAAGAGAGTTTTTGGAAACGAAGATTTTTAGAAGGGAATCCTAGAGAGGAGTTTTTGGAAAGTGTGTTTTTGGAAACAAGTTTTTTTTTTTTTTTTTTTTTTGGAAGGAAATCCTAGAGGGGAGTTTCTAGAAGGAAAATTTTGGAAAGAGAGTTTTTGGAAAGATTTTTGGAGAGAGTTTTTCTTGGAAAGAGACCTAGGGAACGTTTTTGGAAAGTGGACTTTGAAGAGAGTGTTTTGGAAAGGAGTTGAAAAAAGAAGTTCTGAAAAGAGTTTTTAGAAAACAATTTTGGAAAGAGAAGCTTTTGGGAAGCATGTTGGAAAAGAGATTTTTAGGAGGAGGGATTTGAAAAGAGAGTTTTTAGAAGGTATAAAAACATCTCACTTTCCTAAAGCAATTCTAGCCATAAGAAGGCTAGAACCATTTTAAGAAAGTGGTTTTGAAAACAACAAGGGTTGAAAATATGGACCATATTGGTCACTTTGAATGTAACACTTTCCTAAAGCAATCCTAGCCATGGAAAGGCAAGAATCACCTTGGGATTGTGGTTTTGAAAACAAGTTTTGTAAAAGAAGATTTTGATGCAATTTTGAAAACAAGTTTTAATGCAAACTTTGAAAACAAGTTTGAAAACGATTTTTTGGAAGATGCAAGATCACGATATGCATAATGCAAGTTTGGGGTCATGAACATACAAGGTATAGGCTTCACCACATAATCAAGGGGGCCGGACCCACATGGTCTCCGGTTAGCCTAAAGGAAAGGCCCCGACAGGTGACCCTCCGATAGTCTAATTCTACACATGGACTGGGAGTCCCCTTGTTTCAAGCATGCAAAAAAAGGGGGGGAAAGAGATGGGGGATTAAAATAGAGAAAACCCAAGTGGGTTAAGAGAGAGAAGAGAAAGGAGAGAAGTGCGAAAATTTAAAGAAAAAGCCTACCGTATGTCTTGTTTATTTTGCGTGCCCTTCTTGTCTTCGTCTTGATCTTCGTCTTCAATCTTCAAAAGTTGTCTTCAAACTTTAGATTGTAGCTCTTCAAGTCTTCAAAGGAGGGTTGAAGGCTAGTGTATGAGTGTATGGGGGTGTATATGAGTGTATAGAAGATTAGGGTTTAGTGTATGATGGCTAGGGTTTGGATAACCTAAAAAAGCTAGGGTTTAGGGAGTGCACGAGCTCTGTATATTGAATTATATGATTTTTAGACTGAGTTTTCGGAACCCTTTCACGCTGGAAGAGGCTCTGTATATATAGAGGTTGGATAAACCTAGCGCCTGTTGCAGTGGAGCTAGGCCAATTCTTGGCTTGGAGCCACTACTAATGGCGCCAGCCAGTTAGGAAAGTATTTAGGTCGGCAAGCAACGTATCTTTGACTAGATTTGGGCGCCTGTACTAGTGACTACCATGCAATTTTAGCCTGGCTTCACTAGGAGTGGCTCTGGAAAGTCCGGGAAGGAGTTTGGAACACCGGGAATGACCCGGAAGGCTGGAAAAGAGCAAAAACACTTAAAATAGTGTCCCGAAGGTATCTGAATTGAAAAATGAGGATAGGATGTGTCGAAAGGGTTGACCGGGCCTTTAAGGGTAAAACGGTCAATCGGATCGGGAAGCTGCCGGGACGGACTTGGACCGTCCCGGAAGAAGACTTAAGATTTGCAAACATTATTCAAAATGTTCCCAAAGGTTTCCAGTTTGATACCCAGAGCCGGTGCGATCGGAAAAGGCGACCGGGCCTTTAAGGGCAAAATAGTCATTTCGCACCGGGTTTACCGGAACTGACTCAGAATGATCCAAAAAGCTAAAGAAAGGTTAAGAATACTATAAGAATCATTCTCGGGAGGTTACCGGTTTGATACCCAAAGCCAGTGTGGTCGGAAAAGGAGACCGGCCCACTAGGGGCAAAACAGTCATTTTGTACCGGGTTGGCCGAAACTGACTCGGAATGATCTGGGAAGATAGAAGAAGGTTGAGAATACTATAAGAAGCAATCTCAAGAGGTAACCGGTTTGATACCCAGAGCCGGTGTGATTCCCGGGGCATTTGGATGCCTAGGGGTAGAATGGTCATCTTGACCGGAAAGTCTCAGAAAAGGCCCAAGGGACAGTTTGGTCATTTTTCACCGAAGTGGGCTAGCAGGCACCGGTGTTGACCTGGGTTTTGAGTGTTTCCGCCACTCTGACGGCGGTCGCGTGATATAGGAATTTGTTGGCAATTCCCTATATCGACCTGTTTGTGAGTATTTTCGCTACTCTAACGGTTGTGATGTTTGCGAGTATTTCCGCTATTCGGACCGTCTCGAGGAATAAACTATCTTGAGAGAGGGATTGGAAAGGGGTCTTATAGTCTCTGAAAAGACGTGCCTAATTTGGGACCGTCTTAAGGAATACACTGTCTCGAGAGAGGGATTGGAAAGGGGACTTACCGTCTTCGGAAAGACGTGCCTGATTTGGAACCGTCTCGACGAATAAACTGTCTAGAGAGAGGGATTGGAAAGGGGTCTTATGATCTTCAGAAAGACATGCCTGATTTGTAACCGTCTCAAGAAATAAACTGTCTCGAGAGAGGGATTAGAAAGGGGTCTTATCATCTTCGGAAAGACGTGCCTGATTTGGAACCGTCTCAAGGAATAAACTGTCTCAAGAGAGGGATTGGAAAGGGGGCTTACCATCTCCAAAAAAACGTGCCTGATTTGGAACCGTCTCGAGGAATAAACTATCTCGAGAGAGGGATTGGAAAGGGGACTTATCATCTCTAAAAAGACGTGCCTGATGTGGATCCGTCTGGAGGAATAAACTGTCTTGAGAGAGGGATTGGAAAGGGGACTTACCGTCTTCGAAAAGACGTGCCTGATGTGGATCCGTCTCAAGGAATAAACTGTCTCGAGAGAGGGATTGGAAAAGGGGACTTTTCGTCTTCGAAAAGACGTGCCTGATTGGAGTAGATTTACCGTCTCGAGGAATCAACTGTCTCGGGAGAGAGGTTGGAAAGAACAATGCGCCTAAGGGCATTTTGGTCATTTTGCCTCTATTTGGGCCTGGCGGACCCGCAAAGCAATGGACAGACGGGATTTGGACTTGGAAAGTTGGTTTCGATTGGAATACGCCCACAATGACTTGAACACAAGTCTGGACGGAGTGTAGACTGCTGAGCGGTCAAAAATGGGGTGCTTACAGAGTTGAATTAGAAAAGTTTTAGATTTTGAGTTTTAAAATTTAGGAAATATTTTTATGTTCAAGTTTTAGAAACTTAAGATTTAGGAAAGTAGAAGATTAGAAAAATTTTGAATTAGGAAAGATTTGGATTAGAAAGGGGTTGGATTTTGTTTCTAAAAGAGAAGGTTTGATTTTGTTTCCAAAAACAAAAGATATGATCTAGTTTCCTAAATGGGAGATTGGATTTGGTGACCTAAAGGGAAGATTGGATTTGACACGGATTCGGAAAGAGAGGTTTTAGAAACCCTAGATTTGAGAAGACTATAGTTTTGACGTAGAAAATAAGTTTTGGAAATATGTAGTTTTGATATGAAAAGGAAGATTTTGGAAACCTAAGTTTTGAGGCAAAAAAATAAGGGATTGAAAATCATGTTTTTGGAAAGAAAACTAGGGTTTCCTAATTGTGAGTTTTAGGGCTTGACTTGGGCACTAAGAAAAGGGATTTTTGGAAAGTGAGTTTTTGGAAACGAAGATTTTGGAGGGAGATTCTAAAGAGGAGTTTTTAGGAAATATGTTTTGAAAAGAACTTTAGGAAGGAAGTTTTTGGAAAGTAAAACTTTGAGAGAATTTTGGAAACAAGATTTTGGAAGAAGCATTTTGGGAAGAGTTTTTAGGAAAGTGAATTTTGAGGAAAGTGTCTTTAGAAAGTGGATTTCGAAGAGAGCGTTTTGGAAAAGAGTTGAAAAGAGAGTTTTTGAAAAATAGATTTTTGGAGAGAGTTTTTAGAAAACAATTTCGGAAAGGAATTTAAAGAGAGTTTATGGAAAGCATGTTGGAAAAAAGACTTTTAGGAGGAGATTTTCGAGAAGAGATTTTGGAATGTATATATAAAATATCTCACTTTGCTAAAGCGATTCTAACCATAAGAGGGCTAAAACCACTTTAGGATAGTGGTTTTGAAAATAACAAGATTTGAAAATATCAACCATGAAAGTCACTTTAAATGTAACACTTTCCTAAAGCAATCCTAGCCATGGAAAGGTTAGAATCACCCTAGGATTGTGATTTTGAAAACAAGTTTTGAAAAAAGAGATTTTGATGCAATTTTGAAAACAATGTTAATGCAAGTTTTGAAAACGAGTTTGAAAATAATTTTTTTCGAAGAATGCAAGATAATGATATGCACAATGCAAATTGAGGTCGTGAACATACAAGATTAAGGCTTCGCCACATAATCAAGGGAGTCGAACCCACGTGGTCTCTGGTTAGACTAAAAGAAAGCCCCCGACACGGTGGCCCTCCAATAGTCTAATCCTACACATGGACCGGGAATCCCCTTTTTTCAAGCATGCAAAGAAAGGGGAAAAGAAGATAGAGGATTAAAATAGAGACAACCCAAGTGGGTTAGGAGAGAGAAGAGAGGGGGGAAAGTGCAGAAACTTAAAGAGAAAGCCTACTATATGTCTTGTTTATTTTGCTTGGCTTTGCGCGCCTTGCTCTTCTTGCTTTTTCTTCGGTCTTCGCTTCAGTCTTCGAGAGCTTTGTCTTGGTCTTCGAGAGCTTCGAGTTGCAGCAATCCAAGTCTTCAATGGAGGGTTGGAGGCTAGGGTTTGTATATGATGGCTAGGGTTTGGAAAACCAAGAGAAGCTAGGGTTTTGGGAAGCTACAAGCTCTGTATATCGAATATTAGGGTTTTTAGACTGAGTTTGCAGACCCCTTTCACGCTAGACAAGGCTCTGTATTTATAGAGATGAGATAGACCTAGCACCTGTTATAGTGGCGCCAGGGCAAAATTCCTCTTGGCGCCACTGCTAGAGGCGCCAACCAGTTAGGAAAGTATTTAGGTCGGCAAGCAACGTTTCTTTGACTAGATTTGGGCACCTGTACTAGTGACTACCATGCAATTTTTAGCCTGGCTTCACTAGGAGTGACTCTGAAAAGTTTGGGAATGATTTAAGGGACCGGGATTGGCCCGGAAGGCCAAGAAAAGGGTAAGAACACTTAGAACAATTTTCCAAAGGTATTGGACTTGAAAAATGAAGATAGGATGTGTCGGAAGGATTAACCAGACCATTAGGGGCAAAACGGTCAATCGGGTCGAAAAGATGCCAAGACGGACCCAGAATGTCCTGGAAAAATACTTGAGATATGGAAACATTATTTAGAATATTCCCAAAGGTTGCCGATTTGATACCCAGAGCCAGTGTGGTCGAAAAAGGCGACCGGCCCCCTAGGGGCAAAACGGTCATTTTGCACCGGGTTTGCCTGAATTGACTCGGAATGATTTGGAAAGATAAAGAAAGGTTGAGAATACTGTAGGAGGCATTCTCAGGAAGTTACCAGTTTGATACCCAGGGCCGGTGTGGTTCCCGGGGCGTTCGGACTCCCAGGGGCAAAATGGTCATCTTGACCGAAAAATCTTAGAATTAACCCAAAAAGGACTAAAGGCCACCTAATCATGCTCGATCATCTCTAGGATGATCTAGAAGGGTGGACTTATCATTCTGAGGGCTTAGGTGTGCTATCAAGAAACGTGCCAGAAAAAAGCCCTAGGCACAGTTTGGTCATTTTTCACCAAAATGGGCTAGCAGGCACTGGTGTTGACTTGGGTTTTGAGTGTTTCTGCCACTCTGACGATGGTCTCGTAATACAGGGGTTTGTTGGCAATTCCCTATATTGACCTGTTTGCTAGTATTTCCACTACTCTGATAATTGCAATGTTTGCGAGTATTTCTGCTACTCTGACGGTTCGCGATCATTCCCGAGACTGCCTGATCTCGAGAAGCTGCTAAAGGGACTTTGCACTTGAGAAGTCAACTTTCTCAGAAGGCGTGCCTAAAACGAATATTTCTACATATGCGGGCTAGCAGGCGCCAAAGGTGGACCGTTCTACCATCTAAGGGAATTGGGGTCTCGTCCCGGTCAACAGGTTTAAAAGGACTTACCGTTCCCAAGAGATTTTCTTAGGAAAATGTGCCAGATTGGATAGAATTACCGTCTCGAGGAATCAACTGTCTCGAGAGAGGGATTGGAATTGGAATTGGAAAGGGGACTTACCGTCTTTGGAAAGACGTGTCTGATTTAGATTTGGAAAGGGGACTTACCGTCTTCGAAAAGACGTGCCTGATAGGATTGGAAAGGGGACTTACCATCTCCAAAAAGACGTGCCTGATTTGAAATTAGAAAAGGAACTTACCGTCTCCGAAAAGACGTGCCTAATTTAGGATTGGAAAGGGGACTTACTGTCTTCGGAAAGACGCGTCTGATTTGAAATATGGAAAAGGGAGTTACCATCTTCGGAAAGATGCGCCTGGTTCGGAAAGATGCGCCTGGTTTGGAAAGGGGACTTACAGTCTTCGGAAAGACGTGCCTGGTTTGAAATTGGAAAAGAACAATGCCCCTAAGGGCATTTTGGTCATTTTGCCTCTGTTTGGGCCTAGCGGGGCCCGCAAAGCGATGAATAGACAGGATTAGACTTAGAGAGTTGATTTCAATTGGAATACGTCCATATTAACATAAGTACAAGTCTGGACGGACCGTAGACTGCTGAGTGGTCAAAAATGGGGTGCTTACAGCTACACCTCTTTTTCTGTCTTTACTTGTCAAAGACAGAAAATAATAAAGTAAGAGTCCCATATTGACCGCAAGGCAGTCGGAGGGACGGACTTTGGGAATTTTTTGACAACGGGGGTTCGAAAATGAATATTGGGCCCAAAAGGCCTTCGAAACCGAGTTTTGGTGGGAAAAAGGGCAAAGCTGCCCAGAATTGGCAACTAGCACCACTAGGAGTGGCGCCTTTGGCAGAGAAGGCTTGGTGCCTCTGCTAATGGCGCCTTTGCTAGTGGTGCCAAGCTTAGGAACAAAACTAGAAAATTTTCTAGTTCGAACACTTGCGGTATTTGAGTGAGTTTTCGCAAATTCGAGAGACATTGCGAGGAAACTAACTTGGAAATTGAAGGAGCACCATTTGGAGACCACGGATGATTACCAGAAGGAGCCCACATTGCCGGAAAAGTCGTCAGAAGAGAAGATTTCGTCGGAGTACTCTAAAAAGCGAGTTTTCAAATTTTTGTGGATTTTGATGTGTAGAATTTCGTTGGAACCATGTGAATAGTAAATTTTGATGTTTTGAACATTATGGTGATGTTTTTTTTGCATTTTGGTGCTTGTTTGATTGAATTTGAATGATTTTACGTGATTATGTGAAGAGGGTTTTCTGCAGGAATTAGGGATTTGTTCCTACAGGCTTGGGCATTGCGTTTTGGCTAGATTTTTGTGCATTGTACCTTAGAAAAATGTGTTTAACAACCGTGTGAAGTTTCGTGATTTTTTGAAAACTTGGTGAATTTTTTATTTTTGAAAAATAGAAAAATATTTAGAAAATTAAGAAAATTAAGAAAACTTGAGAGATTGATGAAATTTTTAGAGTTTGAAATTTGAAAAAATATTGGAACATTTTAGAAAACATTTGAGGTAATTTTGAGAAATTTTTAGGACAACTTGGAAAACCATTGATTTATTGGAAGAATAAAACATATATTTTGAAAATTTTGAAAAATTGACAAGTGTACACGGGTGCTGATGTTATATGATTGTAGCGTTGTGAAGTGCACGTTTTGTGTTTTGCGTTGATTTCATGGGTGTTGTAGGGACCATTTTTAAACGAGACTCTGTCGAAATTTTTAGAAATTAGGGAAAGAGTTAGCAAAGGTTTTAGAAATAAGATCTTTTTGAAAGAAAAAGACAGAAAACCCTTGAGATTTGATTTGAAGTTGGAAAATCAAAAGGTGTATGTAGTGTCGCGCCCAGATTTTTCACACTCGAGGAATACTCACCCAAGCGGGAAAAATGCTGTACTCTCTCGTTAGAACTTACCCTCCTAGAAGAATGAGTGCGACTAGGTTTGAATTGAAAATTTGGTTTGAATAAAGGGCTTTTGAAAAATATTCGGAGTCGCCACCTAACTTGATTAAGGTGAGTTAGGTCACCTAAAAACTAAGAGTTAGGTCACCTAAAAACTAAGCATAGTCCGAAGACTACACTTAGGGTTTTTGGAAAATCGATTTTGAAAATATCTCCTCAAGAGAGGGTTTTTAGGAAAACAGATTGTTTGGCAACCTTTGGAAAATATTTAGCCCTTTTTAGAAAAATAACTCCTTTTTGGTCTTTGAAATCAGTGATCCTAAGTTCGGAGGTTGGTTACGTGTAGGGAAGACCCACTAAGCTATCACCCTACCCCGCCCTTTCGGTACCTACATGTCAATCTACTCTAGATTCACCTATGAGAGTCTTTAATTAACTAATGGTTCAACCCTATTCACTTTTAGAAAAACAATGTTTAAAAAAAGAAACTAACATGATGCATGATATGCAAGTGCAACAGAAGAGAATTGAAAAATAGATTTGGAAAAAGATTGATTTGAAATTAATTTGATTTGAAAATAGATTTGAAGAGATGGAATTAAAATTGGAAAGTATGAAAATTTAAAAATAGAAATTTGAAATTGGAAGTTTGAAAGTAGATTGGAATTTGAGATTTGAAAAGATTTTGAAAACTGCACCCATGAGGATGGAATTGAAAGTTTGAAAAGTATTGTGACCGCACCTATGAAGGTTGCCTACGTATCCCTTTGGGGGAATCAGGTTAGTCGTAGTTCGGACTGGAGTCCGATTGAAAAGAGATTGACTTGAAGAGAGAGATTGGATTGGAAGAAAGAGATTGAATTGAAAATTGGATTTGATTTGAGATTAGAAAAGGAGATTGGAAATTAAAATTTTGGAAAAGATTGGACTTTGATTTGAAAAGATAGATTTGGACTTGTTTTGGAAAAGAGAAGATTTAAGAAAACCTAGACTTAGGAAAGAGAAGAGACCTAGGAAAGATTTGACTTGGCTTGGAAGATTTGGAAAGATTGGATTTTAGGAGATGTTCGAATTAGGAAAGGTCTGATTTAGGAAAGTTTCGAATTAAGAAAGTTTCATTTTTGGAAAGTTTTGGTTTAGGAAATGTTTGAACTAAGAAAGGTTCGAATTAAGGGAATTTTGAATTAGGAAAAGTTTGAATTAAGAAATTTTTGAGTTTAGAAAAGTCCTAGATTTAAAAAGATTTTGAAGTTTTGGAAAGTTTAGAATTTGGAAAGATTTAGGAGTTTGAACTTTAGAAAGTTTAAAATTAGAAAGTTTTAGGGTTTTAAGAAATCTTGAGATTAGGAAAGGTTTGAGTTTAGAAAAAGTTTGAAAACTTAGGTTTAAGAAGTTAAGATTTGAAAAGATGGTAGAATTAGGAAAGGGTTGAATTAGGAAAGATTTGAAAATCGAGTTTTAAAACTTAGGAAAGATTTTTATGTTCAAGTTTAGGAAACTTAAGATTTAGGAAAACGGAAGTTTAGGAAGGATTTGAATTAAGAAAGAGTTGGATTTTGAAATTTAAAGAAAGATTTAAAATTTAGGTTTAGGAAACTTATGGTTTAGGAAGGAATAGAATTAAGAAAGGTTTGGATTAGGAAGGGATTGGATTTGGTTTCTAAAAGTTAAAGGTTGGATTTTGTTTCAAAAAACGGAGGACAGGATCTAGTTTCCTAAACGGAGAGATTTGATTCGATTTCCTAAAGGGAAGATAAGATTTAGCAAGGATATGGAAAGGGAGACTCTAAAAACCCTAGGCTTGAAAAATTATAGTTTTGACGTAGAAAAGTGGTTTTGGAAACATGAATAGTTTGGATGTGAAAACAAGAGATTTTGGAAACCTAGATTTGGGGCAAAGTTTGAAAATCATGTTTTTGGAAAGAAAATTAGGGTTTCCTAATTGTGGGCTCTAAGGCTCGATTTGGGCTCTAAAGAAAGGGATTTTTAGAAAATGCGTTTTTGGAAGTGAAGGTTTTCTAGAAGGGAATCCTAGGGAGGAACTTTTGGAAAGAGGGAGTTTTTTGGAAAAAGATTTTAAAGAGAAGGAGTTTTGGAAAGTGCATTTTTAGAAACGTAAATTTTGGAAAGAAGATCCTAGAGGAGAGTTTTTAAAAGAAAAATTTTGGGAAGAGAGTTTTTGGAAAGAGTTGCGGGGAATGTTTTTAGAAAGTGGATTTTGAGGAGAGGATTTTGGAGAGGAGTTGAAAAAGAGAGTTTTGAAAAATAGATTTTGGAAGGGAGTTTTTAAAAACAATTTTGAAGAGGAAAGTTTTAGGAAAGTATGTTGAAAAAGAGATTTTTAGGAAGAGATTTTTGAAGAGAGCTTTTAGAAGGTGTAAAAACATCTCACTTTCCTAAAGAAATTCTAACTATAGGAAGGCTAGAACCACTTTAGGAAAGCGGTTTTAAAAATAATAAAGTTCGAAAATATAGACCATAAAAAGTCACTTTTAATGTAACACTTTTCTAAAGCAATCCTAGCCATGGAAAGGCTAGAATCACCCTAGAATGTGGTTTTGAAAACATGTATTTGAAAAAGAGCTTTTGATGCAATTTTGAAAACAAGTTTGAAAATGTTTTGAAAAACAACTTTGAAAACGGTTTTTGGAAGATGCAAGACTATAATATGCAGAATGCAATTTGGGGTCATGAACATACAAGGCTAAGGCTTCATCACATAATCAAGGGGGCCGGACCCACGTGGTCTTTGGTTAGACTAGAAGAAAGCCCCCGACACGGTGACTCTCCAATAGTCCAATCCTACACATGGACCGGGAGTCCCCTTGTTTCAAGCATGCAAAGAAAGGGCAGGAAAGAGATGGGGGATTAAAATAGAGAAAACCCAAATGGGTTGGAGAGAGAAGAGAGAGGGGGGAAGTGCAGAAAATTATATAGGGAGCCTACCTTGTATCTAGTTTATTTTGCGCGCCGTGCGGTCTTCGGTCTTTGGTCTTCGGTCTTTGTCTTAATCTTCACCTTCATTCTTTAGGAGTTGTTTTCAAGCTTTGGATGGCAGCTCTTCAAGTCCTCAAAGGATGGTTGAAGGCTAGTGCATGAGTGTATGGGGGAGTGTATAAGTGTATAGGAGGCTAGGGTTTGTGTATGGTGGCTAGGGTTTGAGAAAACCTAGAGAGGCTAGGGTTTTCGGAGGTGCTCGAGCTATGTATATCAAAATATAGGATTCTTAGGTTAAGTTTGCAGACCCTTTTCACGTTGAATGAGGCTCTGTATTTATAGAGGTTGGACAAAACTGGCACCTGTTGCAGTGGCGCCAGGCCAAATTCTACACTTCCTAGTGGTGCCAGGCCATTTTTTGGCTTGGCGCCACTACTAATGGCGCCAGCCAATTAGGAAAGATTTAAGGTCGGCAAGCAAAATATCTTTGACTAGATTTGGGCGCCTGTACTAGTAACTACCATGCAATTTTTAGCCTGACTTCACTAGGAGTGACTCCGAAAAGTCTAGGAATGATTTGAAGGAGCCGGGAATGACCCGAAAGGCCGGAAAGGAGCAAGAACACTTAAAATAGTGTCCTGGAGGTATTTGACTTGGAAAGTGAGGATAAGGTAGGTCGGAAAGGTTGACCGGGCCTTTAGGGGCAAAACGGTCAATCGGATCGGAAAACTGCCGGGGCGAACCCGGATTGTCTCGAAAAAAGACTTGGGATCTGGAAACATTATTTAGAATGTTCCCAGAGGTTGCCGGTTTGATTCTCAGAGCCGGCGTGGTCGGAAAAGGAGACCGGCCCACTAGGGGCAAAACGGTCATTTTGTACCGGGTTTGTCGGAACTGACTCAGAATGATCCGAAAAGGTAAGGGGAGGTTGAGAACACTATAAAAAGTATTCTCAGGTCATTATCGGTTTGATACCCAGAGCCAGTGTGGTCAAAGAAGGAGACCGGCCCTCTAGGGGCAAAATGGTCATTTTGTACTGGGTTGGCCGGAACTGACTCGGAATGATCCGGAAAGGTAAAGGAAGGTTGAGAACACTATAAAAAGTATTCTCGGGACATTACCGATTTGATACCCAGAGCCGGTGTGGTTCCCGGGGCATTCGGATGCTCAGGGGCAAAATGGTCATCTTAACCAGAAAGTCTCGGAAAAGGTCCTAAGGGTAGTCTGGTCATTTTTCACCGAAGTGAGCTAACAGACACGGGTGTTGACCTAGGCTTTGAGTGTCTCCGCCACTCTAACGGTGTGAGTATTTTTGCTACTCGGACGGGGTTGATGATTTGTGAGTATTTCCGCTACTCAGACGGGGTTGAGTATTTCCGCTACTCGAACGAGGTTGATGATTTAGGAGTATTTCCGCTACTCGGACGGGGTTGAGTATTTTCGCTACTCTAACGGCTTTGTGAGTATTTCCGCTACTCTAATGGTTTTGTGAGTAGTTTTGCTACTCAGACCATCTCGAGGAATAAACTGTCTCGAGAGAGGGATTGGAAAGGGGTCTTACCGTCTCCGAAGAGACATGCCTGGATTGAAACCGTCTCAAGGAATAAACTGTCTCGAGAATGGGATTGGAAAGGGGTCTTACCGTCTCCGAAGAGACGTGCCTGGATTGTGAGTGTTTCCGCCACTCTAACGGTTTTGTGAGTACTTCCGCTACTCCAACGGTTTTGTGAGTGCTTCTGCCACTCTAACGGTTTTGTGAGTAGTTTTGCTACTCGGACCGTCTCGAGGAATAAATTGTCTCGAGAGAGGGATTGGAAAGGGGTCTTACCGTCTCCGAAGAGACGTGCTTGGGTTGGAACCGTCTCGAGGAATAAACTGTCTCGAGAGTGGGATTGGAAAGGGGTCTTACCGTCTCCGAAGAGACGTGCCTGGGTTGGAACCGTCTCGAGGAATAAACTGTCTCAAGAGTGGGATTGGAAAGGGGTCTTACCGTCTCTGAAGAGACGTGCCTGGATTGTGAGTGTTTCCACCACTCTAACGGTTTTGTGAGTACTTCCGCTACTCTAACGGTTTTGTGAGTGTTTCCGCCACTCTAACGGTTTTGTGAGTAGTTTTGCTACTCGGACCGTCTCGAGGAATAAACTGTCTCAAGAGAGAGACTGAAATTGGAATAAGAAAGGACAATGCCCCTAAGGGTATTTTGGTCATTTTGCCTCTATTTGGGCTTGACAGGCCTGCGAAGCGATGGAAAGACGGAATTTGGACCTAGAGGATTGGTTTCGATTGGAATATGCCCAAAATGACTTGAAAACAAGTCTGGACGGAGTGTAGACTGCCGAGCGGTCAAAAATGGGGTGTTTACACTTCCTTCGGTCGATGCGGGTCTTGACTTCTTCCTGTTGGGGTAGCATAACTAGTTTCTGGCCTTTTCTCGTCTGGTGGAGCTACGAGTACCATCCTGTTTGTCGCCCTGTAGTTGTTGAGAATGACCTCTATCGTCATGCTTTGAGGTGGGCTTGTGACCGGGTAGCCCAGTAATCGGAGATTACTGATTTTATGACGCTCCGGGCTAACCTGGAGCTGATTGAGGCAAGGGATGTGACCTGGCGGCCCTTCATTGGATTAGTTCATTATGAGACAGTCTGGTACTTGGTCCCGTTGTCCCTGTCAAGAGCTACTTTTCTCAGTGATGACATTTGGGAGTCCTATCTCGAAGAGCGACATTGGCAGCAGTTTCATGAGGAGTTCCGATCAGTAGGAGCTCCGCCGGAGTATATGTTTGGAGCCTTGGTGGCAGGAGTGTCTATCCCCTATCAAGAGCATCAGCCGGATGCCGAGTTATTGCTTCTTCCGAATACAGATTATGTTGCGCACTTTGGGGCTCATTCAGTCGGTGCCTTCACCTGGTTTGAGGTAGTAGTCGGCAGGTACGTTGTTGGCCAAGAGATGGTTGACTTGTGGCATCGAGCCGGAAGATATGTGCCCCAGGCCAAGTTTACTGCTGTGAGGGACCAGAGGGATCAATACCAGATGGAGCGAGATCAGTACCAGGCTGAGGTAGCTTCCCTGACGGCTCGATTATCTCAGATGGGCGGTGGCGGGGTATGTTGTTCTTTCTCTGCTTCTTCTGTTCATTTTGCTGCTGTCTAGTTCTTTTTTTATCTGTGGCTGATTTTGCTTCTGTCATCTCTGTAGAATGCTGGTGCTTTGAGTAGCTATCCGCCTCCTTTAATGCCGGGCTTTGGGGATTTCGATCCAGATGACATTGACTTTGACCTGTGACAGATGCCCCTTGTGGAGGTTTCGATCTTCTTTTGCCCTTATTCCTGAGATGTATTTATGTTAGACAGTTTTATTTTGATAGTTTTGTACAAAAATGGATATTTATGGTATTTAGATGCATAGATTGACAAAGACATTTATGATCTTTTTAGCTAAGTATATGATCATATGCATGTGATGGATGATGATGTTATGTATCTATTATATGAGTTGATGTTGGTGACTTCTATTTTTACAAGGAGTTATATCCTATGTGTGCAAAACCCATGCTGATTTTTTTTCAAACGTATGCACATGTTAGAAATACATTAATAGAATGACACAGGGTGCTGTTAAACTTGTAGTCTTTGGAATGGTAACTTCTTCCTTTTCGTGGGGGGGGGGGGGGGGGGGGGGGGGGGGGGGTGGGGGCGCGAGGGGCGGCCTCTCTTCTAGCTCAACCTTACATTGATTAGATGATAGCACTTCGCACCTTTCTCAACCCTTTTATCACCTCTGACTTTCTGCCTTGGGGTTAGTGTATATGATTATTGCACTGAAACTCTCGACTCTCAGGGTTTTAGTAACAGCTTTCCCAACCTTCAGTAGAGCGATAAGCAACCAGTCCTTTCAATCTGAGGAGACTTTGTTTAGGACCATAACGTAGGCTAAGTTATGGGGTTTTTGAAACAACAAGATATATAGGCTCAAATTCGATATTGTTTTCAGCAAGGTTTAGATCCACAAAGTCCTTGACCATTTTCTCAGTAAGGCTAGCATCCTTCTTGGGTTTGGCAGCGCGTTCAACTCATTTAGATCAAGCAATTCATTTTCAATCAGAGTGGACTTTAATAAGCTTGTAATGTAGGCCATGGTTTTGGGGTTTTGCAAGAAAGGGTAAAGGCTCAAACCTATTGCTTTTATTGGATTTTTTTGTAACCTAGGATCACCTTTGAATTTCCTTCTTTTTCTATATACTTCTCAGGGTGAAAATGATTCTTTTCTTTCACCCTTTCTATATGCTTTTTTGAGATAAACATGACTTTTTTTTCTTCTTATTTTGGCACAATTGTGGACATCTTCAGGCCTTCCCTTAGATTTTTTTTTTTTTTTTTTGTTTTTTGGCCTCTTGCCCCTTGATAATTTTTTTCCTTCACTTTGTCCTTTCTTTTCTTTTATGAAACGAATAATTCTTCGACCTTTTCCTTAGCAGTTCAATCTACCCAATGTGGGTGGTGATCCTTAGGTTGGGGTTTTCTCGGAAAAAGGATAGATGGCTCAATAGGTTTGGCAAGGGGTTACTTTTGACTGTATAGGAAATGAAATGAGGGCCTCTCTTCACTTTGAATTAGATTGCTTGACCTATAGAGCTTTCACTGCTGTCCTAACATGATAGAAGATGGATACCATTTCTAGAGTTCTCAGGTATTGTCTACCCTAATGTGGGGAGGACAGTCTTGGATCGGGGTTGATAAAGAAGATTTTCGCTTTTCACGAGGCACTAGGGGTTAAGCAAAGGGAATATAAGCACGTTTGTTTATTTATTTAGTGATTTATTCTTTTTCTTTATATGTGGGAAGTGAAAGATAGCTCATCTTCATTTTGATAAACTAACCACACATCGCTTAGCTTCAGTGTCTTGTATATGTTGCCTTTGGGTAGTATCCTCACTCATCCTTATCCTTTCTCTCTCTCTCTGGGAAGCTGATCCTTTAGTGAGTGGTTAACTCATGCTATCATCCCTTCAAGTCAGATCATTCCATAAGATACACCATGCCGCTTGCGGAGGAAGTAGTTACCATTCACAAGAGACATATAAGATAGCAGTAGTGAATAAAAGAACTATCATTCAATTATTATCGTCATTTTTATGAAAAGCATAAAGTTTTTGAGCAGTTAAGAAAGTGCAAACATCAATTTAGAGACAGGAAGTAAATGGGATAGAAAGAAAATGGGTGAAAACACCCCTCTCTTGTTCACTTTTGAAGGGAACCCTGTTTTAGTAAGGCCTCGGGACAATGTCCACATCCTCGATGCTCCATTCGTGACCCAAATCCTCGGCCAAGGCGAGATAGGCAAAGGCTTCTCCTAGAGCTCCGAAGATGTTGACGCGGCTGGCGCAATTGTTAGCCTCCTTCTTGTTCTTTGCATTGGGTTCTTCTATAAACAGAGTGACTAGTTCACCTCCTTCCAACTCGAACTGTTCTATTTGTGCTCTTGGCTTCTCTAACCCCTAGCTCATTTCTTCATAGTCGTACTCAGTTGCGGGCCAAGGGTTCTCTAACAAGTGATAATCCGCCGCGGCATACTTTGGATGTAGAAACTCAGTGCCTCATCCATCAATAGCCATGTTCTCAGCAACCTCATCTTCCGGGAACATTGGCTCCTCAATGGGCTAATTAGAAGCATTCGACACCTTAACAGGGTTATAGAGATAAATCGGGCACAATGGGAGATCCTCCTCCCAGTCATCTTCTTCATTGGCCTCCCAATCATCCTCATAACCTTCAGCTCCGAGCCCGTCGAATTCTCCCTCGCCTTCCATTTCTACTAGTATCATGTTGATGGTGTGATCCGGGAGAGGGTTAGTGGTCACATTAGGGGTCAGAGCAGATTGTACCAGCTGCAGATCAATGGTCTTGTTGTTGATCAAGTCTTGGATTTTGTGCTGGAGAGCGAAGTAGCTTTCGGTGTTGTGCCCCTGGCCACCCGAATGGTATTCACATGTAAGAGCGGCGTTAAAGGTCGGGGGCAGAGGGCTTGGTAACAGGCAAGCATGTATGGGCTTCAGAATATTGTTCTTCAACAAGTTATGGTAAGCCTTGGTTTGGGTGTAGGCTAAGGCGTCGAAGGTACGGATGTGTCGAGCAAGTCTATTAAAGTTGGGTCGTGCCCCAGCGGGGCCATAGTTAGGGGTTGGAACAGACATTGTTAAGGTGGGTAAGGGCAGGACAGGGTGTGATTGTAGTGGCGGGCGGTATTGAGGTGGTTGGCTGAGTAGGATGGCAGACACCTCACTTTCCTTCTTGATCGTGCCCCTTGTAGTAGCCACCTTCTTGGCTATGTTAGCGGTGTACTCTCCAGTCTTGGCGTAGGGGTCCATAATCCTCCCTGTCTTGAAACCGTTTTCTATCATCTCCCCTTGCATGATCAGTTCAGAGAAGCTTTTTTCCCACGCTTGTGCAAAGCTTCTTGTAGAATATACCTTGAAAAGTATGTATAAACAGTTGTACGTACTCCTTTTCTTCCAGTGGGGGATTGACTTATGTTGTGGCCTCCCTCCATCTCAAGGCATATCTTTTAAAGCTTTCCTTCTCACCCTTGCTCATAGTCATCAAGGACCATCGGTCAGAGGTAAGATCAATATTGTGACGATATTGGGCTTTAAATGCATTAACAAGCTCGATCCAAGTTGTGATCTTCCTTAAGTCCAGACGAGCAAACCATTGTAGAGCAGACCCTATGAGACTGTGTTGGAATAGCTGCATGAGGAGTTTCGCGTCATTGCCATGACCACTTAGCGCCCCAGCATAGAGACAAAGATGAGCAACGGGGTTACCGGTGCCGTCATACTTTTAGAAGTCAGGCATTTTGAACCTAGCAAGTCTTGGGTGGTCAGGCAGGAAACAGAGCTCATCGTAGGAAGTGAACCCGTAAGTGTCATGGCCATGGAGACTTCGCAGTGAATCCTCCAGCCCTTGGATCTTCAGACTGAGAGGGTCTAGAGGGGCCTTCTGTACTGAAGGTGAAAGTAATATGGTCTCATCTTCTTCAGTGTTAACCCCTTTGGCATCTTCCTTAGTCCTCCCAGCATTGTTAGACTGAAGCACAATCCTTGGATTAAAGGGTTTAGGGTCCTTGGATAAAGTCATAGATGATGATGGGATTGAAGTAGCATCCTTCATAGCCATAGTTTGAATAAGCTTGAGCATCTCATCCATCTTGGTTCTCATTTCGTTGACTTCTTCCCGAGAAACTTGAGAGGATTCTTCAGGGTTAGCAGCCATCAGTGATGCTCTTTGCCGATTGATAATAGGATCCCTAGGTGGATGTTACCCCTTCTTAGGAGCAATATTGACTTAGTGCAAGGTGACTTTTGTAAATAAAAAAAAAAAGACCAAAAGACAGAAACGCAAATTGCAAGTCAGTTTCTGGTTTTTAAAAAGCTTTATGCAATACATGTCCTAGGGTGCCCCTCTGTTAAGAGGGAAACTAAACATAATGTATTAGCCCACTTTTGGAGATAGAGGATTTGCCCATGTATGCAGATACCTTACCGTCAAGTGGGAACCTTCGACCATTCATGCATTCATTCGCAAAAGTAAAGAAAAGTACATTGAATTTTGGATTTAAGATACAAAAGAGTTGAAATACATTTTAACAGGGGAAAGGGGGAACAGTTTCCTTTGGACTTCCACCTATCTAGTTTTACAAAGGGAAAACCTAAACCACTCTTGAGTCTTCGGATTCGCCTTCGTTGGATTTGATGTCGAGGAGGTCGCTGAGAGACCTTGTTGATCAATTGCCCCTTGTCTTCTTGGCAATCTTATCTCCGTGAGCATAGAGGGATTGGGGCCCCTCTTATGGGATGAATTGAGATGCATGCCATGAGTCCTTAGGGTTACATGGGAACCCTTAGCGTGTAGGTAGGTTTAATGCAAGGGAGAGTGAACTAGGTGTCACTCTGGATGGGTTGATCATATGCATGAGGATGTAGTGACTTGAGTTACTTGGAACTCTTGTCTTGACATGGAATATGGAATGCATGAACATGGATATGCAAAGAGTATAAGGAGAGAGAATGCAAGAGCAAGGTAAACGTGCATGCATGAGCAGTTAGACAGGCATTATAACAGTAAGAATACAGTCATTATAACAACAGGAATAAGCAAGCATAGATGAAAGTAAGAGCTGTCGCCCTTTCCTCCATGGTTTTGGAAAACAGTGCGCGTGTCTTAAATCCAACAAAGGTTCGGCTATGTATGGTGTCTATATGAGTATGAGGTTGAGGGTTAACTAATGTGTCCTAAAAAAGCTCGGTCCTTGGATCTTCAAACCTAAGCCCACTCCCCGAGGTGGTATCATGATCGGTTTGTGATCTGAGCGGGGGAACCATCAAGAGGCCGTAGGTGAAGAAACTGACACAGCATCTTGCCCACAACTAATATATTGTTCCCCCTTTCTAACTAGAAATAACATATCAGGGTAATAATGCAAGTATGCAGAATGCAAGTGCACGTGCAATGTGTGTGTGATTTTTGAAAACGAAGGAAAGAGCCCAACAACTTTCATTCATCCTGTTCATCACATTCATGCATGGCAGTTAATAAAATTTAAACAAAATGTGTACCTACAAAACAAAGATGCAAGAGTTAGTATGCGGATGGCAAACTTAATACAAGATAATATGAATAAATGCATGTTTTTTGAAAACAATTTTAAAATTTTGGTTTTGAAAATTTAAAATGAATAGGATTGAACAAGTTAATTGAAGACTCTACAAGGATGAAGGGTAAAAAGAAATGACAACGGCCTAACCCTCTAAGTGTCCCCAGTGGAGTCGCCAGCTGTCGCGCCCAGATTATTCGCACTTGAGGAATACACACACAAGTAGGAAAAATACTGTACTCTCTCGTTAGAACTCACCCTCCTAGAAGAATGAATGCGACTAGGTTTGAATTGAAAATTAGTTTGAATAAAGGGCTTTTAGAAAAGATTTGGAGTCACAACTGAGTTGATTAAGGTGAGTTAGGTCACCTAAAAACTAAGCATAATCTGAAAACTACACTTAGGGTTTTGGAAAACGATTTTGAAAATATCTCCTCAAGAGAGGGTTTTTAAGAAAACAGGTTATTTAGCAACCTTTAGAAAATATTAAGCCCTTTTTAGAAAAATAACTCCTTTTGGTCTTTCGAAAATAGTGATCTAGGTTCGGAGATTGATTACTTGTAAGGATTACACACTAAGCCATCACCCTACCCTGCCCTTGCGGTACCTACATGTCTATCTACCTTAGATTCACCTATGAGAGTCTCCAACTAACCAATGCTCAATCCTATCCACTTTGAAAAAGAAATGTTTAAAAAGAAATTTGACATGATGCATGATATGCAAGTGCAAGAAAAGAGAATTGAAAAATAAATTTGGAAAGAAATTAATTTGATTTGAAAAGAAAGAGATAGAAGTTTGAATTTGGAAAGAATGTTTTGGAAATTGAAAATAGAGATTTGGAAATAGAAATTTGGAATTGGAAGTTTGAAAATAGATTGGAGATTTGAAAAAATTTTATGGAAATAAAAACTTAAAAAATGTTGTGACTTCACCCATGAGGGTTGCCTACGTATCCTTTTGGAGGAATCAGGTCAGTCGTAATTTGGACAAGAGTTCGATTGAAAATAGAAGAGTTGATTTGGAAGAGAATTGGAGTTGGAATTCGAATTGGAATTGGAAAAGTAGGAAATTTGGACTTTGATTAGAAGATTTGAAAATATTGGTTTTGAAAGACTTGGTTTTAGAAAACCTAGACTTAGAAACTTGAAAAAAAAGAAGGATTGGACTTGACTTGGAAAGATTTTAGAAAAGATTTGACTCGAATGTTGGATTTGGAAGATTTGAAAAGATTGGATTTAAGAAATGTTCGAATTAAGATAGGTTCAAGTTAGGAAAGTATCATTTTAGGAAAATTTCATCTTAGGAAAGTTTTGGCTTAGGAAAGTTTTGATTTAGGAAAGTTTCAACTTTGGAAAATTTTGAATTAAGAAAATTTCAACTTAGGAAAGCTTTGAATTAAGAAAGTTTTATTTTAAGAAAGGGTTTGAAATAGGAAAGGTTTTAAAAATAAGGAAGTTTTGAAAATAAGAAAGTTTTGAATTTAGAAAGTTTTTAGATTTAGAAAGATTTGAAGTTTTAGGAAAATTTAGAATTTAGAAAGTATGGAAGTTTAGAAAGATTTAACTTCAGAAAGTTTTGAATTTAGAAAACTTTGAATTTGGAAAGATTTGAAATTTAGAAAGATTTGGATTTAGAAAGTTTTAGAGTTTGAGTTTTAGAAAATCTTGAGATTAGGAAAGGTTTGAGTTTAAAAAAGATTTGAAGACTTAGATTTAGAAAGTTAAGATTTGGAAAGGGATAGAATTAGGAAAGGGTTGAATTAGGAAAATTTTGGAAGTTTAATATTCAAGGAAAGATTTGAAAGTTTTAGAAAACCTATAGTTTAGGAAGGTAAACAATTAAGAGAGAGTTGAATTAGGAAAAATTTAGATTTTGAGTTTTAAAATTTAGGAAAGGTTTTTATATTCAAGTTTTAGAAACTTAAGATTTAGGAAAGTAAAAGATTGGGAAGGATTTGAATTAAGAAATATTTAGACTAGGAAGGGATTGGATTTTGTTTCTAAAAGAGACGGTTTGATTTTGTTTACAAAAACAGAAGATAGGATCTAGTTTCCTAATTGGGAGATTGGATTTGGTGACCTAAAGGGAATATTGGATTTGACACGGATTCAGAAAGAGAGGTTTTAGAAACCCTAGATTTGGGAAGACTATAGTTTTGACATAGAAAATAGGTTTTGAAAATATGTAGTTTTGATATGAAAAGGGAGATTTTGGAAACCTAAGTTTTGAGGCAAAAAAATAAGGGATTGAAAATCATGTTTTTGAAAAGAAAACTAGGTTTCCTAATCGTGAGTTCTAGGGCTTGACTTAGGCACCAAGAAAAGAGATTTTTGGAAAGTGAGTTTTTAGAAACGAAGATTTTGGAGGGAGATTCTAAAGAGGAGTTTTTAGGAAATGTGTTTTGAAAAGAACTTTAGGAATGAAGTTTTTGGAAAGTAAAACTTTGAGAGAATTTTGGAAACAAGATTTTGGAAGAAACTTTTTGGAAAGAGTTTTTAAGAAAGTGAATTTTAAGGAGATTGCCTTTTGAAAGTGGATTTCGAAGAGAGTGTTTTGCAAAAGAGTTGAAAAGAGAGTTTTTGAAAAATAGATTTTTGGAGAGAGTTTTTAGAAAACAATTTCGGAAAGGAATTTAAAGAGAGTTTATGGAAAACATGTTGGAAAAGAGATTTTTAGGAGGAGATTTTCAAGAAGAGATGTTGGAATTTATATATAAAATATTTCACTTTCCTAAAGCGATTCTAACCATAAGAGGGCTAAAACCACTTTAGGATAGTGGTTTTGAAAATAACAAGATTTGAAAATATCGACCATGAAAGTCACTTTAGATGTAACACTTTCTTAAAGCAATCCTAGCCATAGAAAGGCTAGAATCACCCTAGGATTGTGATTTTGAAAACAAGTTTTGAAAAAGGAGATTTTGATGCAATTTTGAAAACAATGTTAATGCAAGTTTTGAAAATGAGTTTGAAAATGATTTTTTTGGAAGAATGCAAGATAATGATATGCACAACGCAAATTGGGGTCGTTAACATACAAGGTTAAGGCTTCACCACATAATCAAGGAGGCCGAACTTATGTCGTCTCCGATTAGACTAAAAGAAAGCCCCCGACACGGTGACCCTCCAATAGTCTAATCCTACACATGGACCGGGAATCCCCTTGTTTCAAGCATGCAAAGAAAGGAGGAAAGAAGATGGGGAATTAAAATAGAGAAAACCCAAGTGGGTTAGGAAAGAGAAGAGAGGGGGGGGAAGTGCAGAAACCTAAAGAGAAAGCCTATAGTATGTCTTGTTTATTTCGCTTGGCTTTGCGCACGTTGCTCTTCTTGCTTTTTCTTCGGTCTTCGCTTCAGTCTTCAAGAGTTTTGTCTTGGTCTTTGAGAGCTTCGAGTTACAGCAATCCAAGTCTTCAATGGAGGGTTAGAGGCTAGTGTATAAGTGTATAGGGGTGTGTATGAGTGTATAGCAGGCTAGGGTTTGTATATAGTGGCTACGGTTTGGAAAACCTAGAGAAGCTAGGGTTTTGGGAGGCTACAAGCTCTGTATATCGAATATTAGGGTTTTCAAACTGAGTTTATGGACCCCTTTCGCGCTGGAAGAGGATTTGTAATTATAGAGATGAGATAGACCGGGCGCTTGTTGTAGTGGCGCTAGGGCAAAATTCCTTTTGGCGCCACTAGGAGTGGCGCCAGGCCATTTTTTGGCTTGGTGCCAGCAAGTTAGGAAACTTTGAAAGTCAGCAAGCAACGTATCTTGGGAGATTTGGGCGCCTGTACTAGTGACTTCCATACAATTTTTAGCCTAGCTTCACTATGAGTGACTTCGGAAAGTCTGGGAATGATTTAAGGGACCGGGATTGGCCTAAAAGGCCAGGAAAAGGGCAGGAATACTTAGAACAGTGTCTCGGAGGTATTGGACTTGAAAAATGAAGATAGAATGTGTCGGAAGGATTGACCGTGCCATTAGGGGCAAAACAGTCAATCGGGTCGAAAAGCTGCCAGGACGGACCCAAAATGTCTTGGAAAAAAACTTGAGATATGAAAACATTATTTAGAATATTCCCAAAGGTTACCGGTTTGTTACCTAGAGTCGGTATGGTCGAAAAAGGCGAAAGGCCCCCTAGGGGTAAAATGGTCATTTTGCACTGGGTTTGCCGGAATTGACTCGGAATGATCTGGAAAGATAAAGAAAGGTTAAGAATACTGTAGGAGGCATTCTCAGAAAGTTACCGGTTTGATACCCAGGGCCGGTGTGGTTCCCGGGGCATTCGGACGCCTAAGGGCAAAATGGTCATCTTGACCGAAAAGTCTTGGAATTAACCCGAAATGGACTGGAGGGCACCTAATCATGTCGGATCATCTCTAGGACGATCTAGAAGGGTGGACTTATCATTCTGAGGGCTTAGATGTGCTCTCGAGAAACATGCCGAAAAAGGCCCTAGGGGCAGTTTGGTCATTTTTCACTAAAGTGGGCTAGCAGGCATTGGTGTTAACCTGGGTTTTGAGTGTTTCCGCCACTCTGATGGCGGTCTCGTGATACAGGGGTTTGTTGGCAATTCCCTATATCGACCTGTTTGTGAGTATTTCCGCTACTCTGACGGTTCGTGGTCATTCCCGAGACTACCTGATCTCAGGAAGCTGCTAAAGGGACTTAGTGCCATAGAAGTCAACTTTCTTGGAAGGTGTGCCTGAAACGAACATTTTTGCATTGGCGGGCTAGCAGGCACCAAAGGTGGACCATTCTACCATATAGGGGACTTAGGGTCTTGTTCCGGTTGACAGGTTTAAAGGGACTTACCGTTTTAAAGAGATTTTCTTAGGAAAATGTGCCGAATTGGATAGAATTACCGTCTCGAGGAATCAACTATCTCAAGAGAGGGATTGGAATTGGAATTGGAATTGGAAAGGGGACTTACCGTTTTCGAAAAGACGTGCCTGATTTAGATTTGGAAAGGGGACTTTCCGTTTTCAGAAAGATGTGCCTGGTTTGGAATTGGAAAGGAACAATGCTCCTAAGGGCATTTCAGTCATTTTGCCTCTGTTTGGGCCTAGTGGGGCCCGCGAAGTAATGAATAGACAGGATTAGACTTGGAGAGTTGATTTCGATTGGAATACGTCCATATTGACTTGAGTACAAGTCTAGACGAACCATAGACTGCCGAGAGGTAAAAAATGGGATGCTTACACTTAGGCTAGATTCCATCTCTCCCTAACCCATACACTACACCTATATAGCCTTCAATGCCATAGAAGACCTCATTCCAGCCCCTTCAAGCCTCTTCAAGACTATTTAAGCTCAAGTCAAGGTATCCATACAGGTTTGAAAGTGTTTGAGGGCAAAAGGTAGTATTCTCTTTACATTTTTGAAACCCCCACTCCTCTCTTCCCCTCCTAGCCTACTTAGGTTATTCTCTATTTTAACCCCCATCTTCTACCCCCTTTTTTTGCATGCTTGAAATAAGGAAGCTCCTAGTTTATGCCTAAAGGAAAGTTTGTGAGAGCCATCGCGTAGGGAACTTCTCACAAACCTACTTTAAGATGGTGTGGCCTTAGAGCACCTTGTTATGTGGTGAAGCCTCTATCCTTATATGATTTCATGACCCTTTTACACATAATTATCTTGTTCATGCTTTGCATGCTTGGTTTTGTTTTCATTTTCCCAAAGCTTTCACTATCTCTATTCCATTGGCATTCTCAAATTCCATATTCAAACAATTCCCTAACAATAGTTCTAGAATTAGTTCCTTGAAGCCTAGGTTAAACCCTCAATTTCTACCCCTCAGAAAACCCTCTTTAAGTCCCTTAACTTCATTTTGCAACCCAACATTTCATTACTTTTGAAAATTGCATTAAAATAGCTTTCAAACCCTCTTCTTCTATGTTGATTTTCAAGGGCTTTACTCTCTTGAATTTTGTGGTTGAAATGGTCCCTTGGAGCCCTCTCTTGAGTGGTCTCCCCATTATCTTGACCATATGAACCCTAGTTCATTAGAGTAAGCTATATTCTCATTTAGATGATTTTCAAAACAATTCCTTTCAAAAATTATTTTCAAAATTCCACTCTCTTCACCTTGCATAAAAATGATTTTTCTAAATCATCATTTTTACCTTGAGTTTTAGAAGTTTTCCTCTCTTGAATATTATAGTTGGAATGGTCCCATAGAGTCCTCTTTGGAGTGATTTGCTTTGAATCAACCAAATGAACCCTTATTTTTAGAGTGATCTTCAACTTGTTAGAAGTAGTTTTCCAAAACCTCCTTTCCAAAGTCAATTTTCAAAAAGTCATTCTCTTTAATTTTAAAGTCTTCAAAACTATCTATTCAATATTAATTTTCACAAGTTTTGCTCTCTTGAGTTTGTGGGTGAAATGGTTCCAAAGCAACCCTCTCTCGAGTGATTTTCAAATATCAACCATAGAACCCCAACACTCACTTGAGTGACTTTCATAAAATGGTTTTCAAAACATACTTTCAAATTTTATGCATAGAACCACCTTTCCTAAACCACTATGTCAAAACCCTACTCCAAAACCCCTTTCCAAAACCATATTCCAACACTAGATTAACTTGACCCTAATAGTCTAACCTTAGTTCAACTAAATCCTAGGTTAACCTTACTTTAGTTAGTTAACCCTAGGTCACCTTAACCCTAAGTTAACTTAACCTTGGTTAGCTAACCTTAGGTCGCCTTAACCTTAGGTTAACGTAACCTTAGTTAGTTAACCATAGGTCACTTAAACCCTAGGTTAACCTAACCTAAGTTAGTTAACCCTAGGTCACCCTAATATTAGTTAGTTAACTTTGGGTCACCTTAACCCTATGTTAACCTAATATTAGTTAGTTAACCCTAGGTCACCTTAACCCTAGGCTAACTTGACCTTAGGTCAACAAAACCCTAAGCTAACATAACCCTAGGTTAACCTAACTCAAGTTAGTTAACCTTAGGTCAACCCAACCTAGGTTAGTAAGCTCCAAGGCTCCAATTCAAAGACCTCTTTTCAAATAATCCTTCAACTCAAAAACCATCCTACCCTCTTAAGATTTCAAGGATCAACCCCAAAACCTTTTCGAATATCCCCACACTCTATCTCCAGAAACGTCCCCTAGAAGTTCTCTTACATTTGTCTTAATTAAGATGGCTAAACACTTAACATTTTTCAAAAATTATTTTCCAAATGCTTTCAAGGACTCACAATCCTAAGGTGTCCCTCACCTTTTATGGTTAGGGATGTCAAGGGAAGGTGATACATTAAATACAACCTTTAAGGTTGTCCATGTTAGGGTTCCAATACCCTAAATATTTTCAAAGGCTCTTTTCAAAAAGGATTTTCAAACATCATATTCTTGAACCAACCCTAATCCTTCCATGGGTCAGATTGGTCAAGTAAGCAAGATATTCAAGAAGGGTTCCATAACCTTAAAGTTTTAAAAATCAAGAGGAAGTCTCTAACCCCTTTTTTCAAACATGTTTTCAAAAATCATTGCCCTAAAGGAGTTTAGTTCTCCAATGACTAACCTCCAAAGGTGATGAAACATCAAGCATGCCTTTCAATAAGGTATTCAAAAACTATTTTCAAAAGAATTTCAAAGACAAGTTTACAAGAGTACTTCCAATCCAAACCCTACCTCCAAAGTTTTCAAAACAAGACTTCAAAACCTTCCCAAAACTCCCTTGAGTTGTTTCAAGAATATTTTAAAACTCTCTTAAGTCAATTTCAAAAACATTCAAAATCATCTTCAAATCCTATTTCAAAAACACTTCAAAAATCCTAAGTCCTATTTCAAAGACATTTTTCTAAATTCTCAAGTTCTTTTTTTTCGAAGACCTCAAAGTGTCTCCAAACATTCCCAAAGACCACAAAGTGTCTTCAAACCTTTTCAAAAACCCCAATATGTCTTCAAAACATTCCAAATGCCTTAATGTGCCTATTTTCTATCAGGCCCTTATCTGAACTACAAATGACCTAATACTCGCCAAATGAGATACGTAGGCAACCTAAAATGGTGTGGTCATAAATCTTATTTCTACCAAAATTCCCTTTCCAAAACTTTATATCCATTCATGATTTCCATTTCAAATTCCATTAAACTTCCTTGTTTTTCCAACATTTTTCTCAAGACTGGCATAATGCATTATTCATCCCAAAAGTGATGATCGAATCCTATTTTCAAAATTCAAAGGTGGATGTTAAGTGGATAATAGT
This sequence comes from Euryodendron excelsum, assembly GCA_033060915.1. Lineage (NCBI taxonomy): Eukaryota > Viridiplantae > Streptophyta > Magnoliopsida > Ericales > Pentaphylacaceae > Euryodendron > Euryodendron excelsum. Next base: position 29,712,194 of record CM065379.1, read on the forward strand.
AACCGGTTATTCAAGTGAGTGAATTAAGAATGATTAAACATATAGGTACCGAAAGGGCGGGGTAGGGTGATGATCTTAGGATATCTTCCCTATACGTAACCAACTCTTGGACCAAAGATTTCTATTTTCAAAAGACAAAAATTGAGTTATTTTTAAAAATGGCTTAAAATTTTTCAAAGGTTGCCAAACAACCTATTTCCTTAAAAATCCTCTCTTGAGAAAGTTTTCCAAAACCTTTTTCTAAAACCCTAAGTATAATCTCCATATCATACTTAGTTTTAGGTGACCTAACTCATCTAATGTAATTAGATAGTGAATCCTAGTTTTCTAAAACAAGCCCTTAATCAAATTAATTTCAAATTCAAATCATGTCGTGCTCGTCCTTCTTGGAGAATGAGTTTTAATGACAGAATTCCATGCTTTTTCTCGGCCGAAAGGACTTGGTTCAAAAACTGGAGCGCGACAGCAATGTTTGTGAATGTTTCCATCACTCTGACGGCGTGCATTCATTCTAGAGACTGCTTGATCTCTGGAAGCTGATGGATGGTCTTATCGTCTGAGGGATCAACTTTACCGAAAGATGTGCTGAATAGCATACATTCTACTTTGGTGGGCCAGCAGGCACTAGAAGTGAACCGGTCTACCATCTTAAGGACTTGGATTTTGTCCCGGTCGACGAGTTATGAAGGGATTTATCGTTTGGAGAGATTTTGTGCTTTCTCGATTAACGTGTCATACTTGATGGGCTTAACGTTTGAGACATCAACTTTCTCAAAAAACGTGCTGGATTGAGTTTGACTGGTTTGGACTGGAGTTGGAATTGGAATTGTGGTTGAAATATGAACTTATTGTCTTTAGGAAGACGTGCCAATTGGAATTAGACCGAGCAATGCCCCCAAGAGCATTTTGGTCATTTTGTCTCTATTGGGCTTAGAGAGCCCACGAAGCAGTTGATTAACTAGATTAAGTCTAAAAATTCGGTTTGGACTTGAATTTGTCCATGTTGGTTTGAATGTAAGTTCAGTCGGACCGGAGATTGCCAAGTGGGCAAAAATGAGATGCTTACAGATGTCGTGTTGGAGAGCTTTGGGAGCTCTTTTAGTTTGTTGGTTGTGTGTTTGTTATATATTGGATAAGAGTTTTAAAGAATATTTATGTTTGGGTTTTATAATTATGATGAGTTTGATTTAGTAGTTCTCTTTATGTATATTGGAGAATTGTGAGATGATTTTATTTATATAATAATGTTGTTTATTCCTTATAAGATTTTTATTGTTAGGATTGTTGTGAGACTTTGCTGACAAGTTGTGAACCTATGCGATCATTCTTACCCTAAGATGGTGTTAATAACACCTGATTAGGAGTGAGCCTGACATTAAATGATTTTGTAAACTCAATTTATTTTTACATAATGTATTGGGTTACTAGTAAAATAGAAGTCTCAAATAAATTTTAAAGCATGTATGTTTTAATGAAGTTAATATTAGGGATGCAAAGTAATAACAATTGTAACTCCACTAAAAAAGAGATTAGGTTTTTTTAATACTAATTTTTTTCTTTATCTTTTTTGAGCTAAAAGGCCATAACTTTAAAAACAAGATATAAGGAGAATGGAGCATTAAAATTGATAAGAAATATAGGAGTTGTAACATGTGGCATGAAGGCATATTAAGAAAAATATATGAAAGAGTTTATTTGGAATGAAGGCATAAATGAGAAATAAGGGACAATAGTGAGGAGTACTGAAACTAAGAGTTCGAAAATAAATATACATGAAACAAAGTGGGCAAAAATAAAGTTTTCTCTTAATATAAAGGCATCCACATGTTAAGGATTTACTAGCTGTTAATTTGTAATGATAGCAGCTTTGATTAAGTTGGAAAATGTTTCAACACTCAACATATATACATGCAATTATGCATACATTTCTGTTGATTGTTTATCATTTGGGAAACTAACGTGAAATGCAATGCTTGATGTGCCTTGTAACTTTTACTTTTTAGAGAGCATAGAGTATTTTCTATATTTTATTAATTAGATTAAAAAAATTAGCCTACTTATCAAGAAATCAATTGATATTCAATGAAATGAGATTTTCTTGCAAACAAATATATTATTTGAACCATTTTATAAATATTGCATAAGAATTAACAAAGACCAAGACTGGGTAATATTCTTTTTTAACTTCAAAAATATAAAGTACCAAGATTGTCCAAATTCATCTAAGATCTAAAATATTTGACAAACTTAATCTTCTATAAATTGATAATATTACTTTAGGGATAATAATATGGTACAAAATATTATTTCTTAAAAATTTTACTTTTGAATCAGGTAAAATAATGCAAGATGACTAAACTAAACCATTTTCATTATGAAAGGACAATAAGGTATTTCGATTCAAATTTGATATGGTGGTCGTGCACAAAAATGTCCTCATGTGATTCCTTTTTTGTTTTTTTTTTTTTATTACTTCTCGTGTGATTCTTCAATATCGTAACTAAGTGATAATTTATTGATTGGGAAAAATTTTATCCCAAGAAAGACTAAGATTACTCTGATAATAGAGCTACCCTATACAAATCATATTTTACATTAAAAATATTATAAAAAAAACGAAAAAGAAAACTAAGGAGGTCAAATGCTTCCTTAATTAGCAGAGTTTTTAAAGTTGTGTTTTTAAACACGCCTTCAAACTCATCTTTAAAAGACATGTTTTAGATTTACAACTTCAAACTCAAAATTATGTTTTCCAAATAAATTTCAATAATTGAGCTACATAGAATAAACCAATAAGTTAAAATATTATTGAGTTAGGAAATAAATTTGAAATTAATCCATTTTGATAAGAAAAAAAACTCTTATATAGTTTGAACCTATGACAAGATTTCTTTATATAGATATATATATATATATATATATAATAAATGTTTAAAAAATTCTATCACCTTCGTAACTTGAATATAGAAATCTCTATTAAGATGATGTGATAGTAAAATTATAATAATTTTAAATTAAAATAATGAATGTTATGATTTAAAAGGAGTGAATCACAAATAACGTCCTTTTTATATAAAAATTTCAAAAAAATTTATTTATATAGCCATACCAGTTCGATACGATGGGGCTAATATATTCTAGAGTGGTCAAGTTTTCGAAAAAGTTTTAAAATTTTTATCTTTCTTTAAGAAATCTCAGCATACATCCTCTTGTACAATAAACCTGTGCCCCTCCCCAACTCATGTGGAATGCGAGGATTCAGTCTCAGCACCAGCGATCCAGATTAAACAACTCCCGTTCTTCGCGGTCCACCATGACCTACCTAACCAAAACCTTCCTCGGCCTCCTGTTGTTCGTCCGCATAGCACGGCTCCCTCATGCATTTTCATTTCTCTCTTTCTAGAATTTTCACCTCTGAAACTCTCTCTCTCTCTCTTCCGACGATTTCCTTGCATTTTCTTTCTCTTTCTCGAGTTTTTTTCTTCTGGCTGTCTCCCGAGTTTCAGTGTTCGTAAATTTAGCTAATTCCCGAGACATTCGAAACAGAGATTAGTTTCCAGCTCTCTTTTCGTTTTCTCTGTTTTGAATTCCATAATTCTTTGCCGGTTTTTGATTAATTTTCCGTAGCTTTCAACAATGCCTTCTTTCATTTCCCTTGGACATGCATTTGTGAGTATTCATTCTTATTATTTTGATTAATTTTCCGTAGCTTTCAACAATGCCTTCTCTCATTTCCCTTGGAAATGCATTTGTGAGTATTCATTCTTATAACGCTTAGCTTTGATCTTACCTTCTGTTTTGATGAGAAAACTTAGAAAAAGAGAAAAGGAAAACATAGAGAATAGAAAAGAACATCTCGAGTCTTATTTTTATCTTTTCTCTATTATTTTTGTTCTCTGATTCTATTTTAATTTTCATGCAGAAGAAAATTGCAAAATCACGTGAATTGTGTTAAATTAGTTACTTTCCATACAGTTTCTGAGAAACCAAACAGAGATGAGCTTGCTTTATGCTCATTTAATTTCAGAATCATTTTATTTATTATTGTTTTCATGCAGATTTGGAGGCTTTCAAAATGGACAGGTTTGGAGGCCTTCGAAATGGACAGTGCTGAGAGATAAATTTTGAAGATTCACAATCTAGAGGAACTTTTTGGTGCTAAGAATGATAAGTTGATCCAATTATAGTTAATTGATTGGCCTTTAGAAAGTTGTAACGATGGCTTTCGAATTGCATTCCGTATTGACGAAGTTGGAAATGCTATCAACTTCCAACCACGCTTCCATTGTATCCATGAATTTATTTGTGGCACTTCTTTGTGCTTGTATTGTGATCGGTCATCTGCTTGAGGAGAACCGGTGGATGAATGAGTCCATCACTGCCCTTGCCATTGTGAGTCTATACTCTCATAATCTCATTATCCTCCATTTCATTGCCAAGAACTATGGCAAAATGGAAAGGAATCAGAGTTTGAATCCAATTCCAACCTGAATCTTGCTTTAGTGCTTCAAACAGTAAAGCTAAATTATTGAGTATATCTATCAGCATTAATAGATTCATTCTTCTTAATATTCGGTATTTTAATTTGTAATGTGGTTTGTGACAGGGTCTGTGTACCGGGTGTGTGATTTTGCTTACAAGTGGGGGAAAGAGCTCACATCTTTTAGTCTTCAGTGAAGATCTTTTCTTTATATATCTCCTTCCACCTATTATATTCAATGCAGGGTAAATTTTGTACCATTCAAACTTTGCTGTGTACTGAGATCTTTATATTAGTTTATACAACTGATAGTTGATTATTGATTGTGCTTCTCATTGTGCCTGTTTAAACTCAGAAGTATGTTTCCACTTCTGGGTTTGGTTTTTGTCCTTGATTTAAACTACTCACTTAAGTTGCTTCTTTCATCATTTAAGGCTGTTGTGTTTATCATTACATTGGCTAGAATTTGTTTTTTTTTTTTCTTTTGGTGTTTTATTAAATCTAAATATCCAGAAGATTTGATTGATTATCCTTTGGAGTTTGGTTTTGCTGAGAATAATTCAACTATCAGACATACCGGCTTAGAAGATAGAATGATAAATAGTGGATGAGCCGGAGTGAGTATTCTTGAAGAAATATTATTATATATGAAGCCATGAAAGTAGATATCACTGTAAGGATCCAAGACTTTAAGTGGATGAATCCCAGTTTTTAGAAGGTGCAAATACTGGTGACTAACGAATCCCACGAGTTGAGAATGTTAAGAGTCAAAAATTACCTTTGGATGGTACAAGTTGTATGCTGATAGAGAGGCATTTGCATAAATAAAAGCACTAGAGATATAATGGCATAGATGTGAGCTTTTATTGGATTAGAATTATAGCCTCAAGCAAATTGGTGGTGATAGTTCGTCAATTTCAACTCTCAGACATCCATAATATGAAGCAGTTTCCACTACATATTGAGGTTATTCCTCACATTGGGCAACAAGTTTTGCAGTCTGTCAGATATGGCAATGTTGGAGGACATAGAATTGTTTACAGTCCAGGCTGTATCTTCAAAGTAATATCCTACATAGAGCAAATCCTTAACAAGTGTAATGATGCTATTCAGTTTAGTTATACACTTTACATTTGGTATGTATGGTCCATATTGCATGGTGGGGCTAGATCAATGCTTTGAAAATGGAGGACAAGTAAGTTTAAGAGTGTTGTGACAGAAGAATAGGATCACTGATTTTCAGTCTGACTCCAAGACAGGGATTTCCTCAATCCCAGATGTCCTTTGAAGCTAAGAAATTAGCAAACTTGTCAAGTTCAAAGGTTTAGTTTCTGTTTCCAGCTCAACTGACATGAAAACTACTGCAAACTAGGCTGGGAATGTGCTAGCCACTCATCATTATCACCCTTCATCTTCATCATCTTCTTTTTTATTTTTATTTTTTATCCTATTGTTTCTTGTTTATGGGGGCTAATATAAATTTGTCATTTTGGACTCAAGATGCTTGTTAATGCTTGACAATGATGCCACCATGATCATGTCCTATGGGGCATCTGATATCTGAAGTTTGGCTACAATTAGGAGGTATTTGGACGTAGCGTATTTAGTAGCTTATGGCTTTTTTGAAATGTGTTTGGGTGAGTGGCTTAAAAAAACAGCTTATGTCTAATCACATTTTTTGAGAAAAGCTATTTTTAAAGGTAGCTTTTTAAAAGTAACTTATAGCTTATAGCTTATGGCTTATAAGCCAGTTGGCCAAACACCCCCTTAGAGCAGTGTTCCTATAGTGGAGGGTTTACCATTTTGTTTTTGAAACATAAATAGAAAGTCCATTCCTGTTACTATGGAATTTAGAGAATTTAGTACCAGGGTCAAGAGGCTACTAAGTTTTGAATTATAACATATCTCATTGTCAGGTGGATAAAGATCTTCCATTGAATTATTAGATCAGAAATGGTTGAAAACCTTCTAAACTAAGGGGACAAGGAACAAAAACACTAAAAATTTACCAAGTGGGGCTTCAGGGTCACTGAGGTCTGCATGATTGCTATATAATCTGGAACTTTTATAGAGCTTTGTGATATTTTAAGTTCCGATTTATGGAGTTTAAAGTCTTTTTTAGAATTGATTTTCATCCTTTTTTCCTTTTGTGTAACTAACATATGAGTGTAGTGTGAGCTGATTTATACCCTGTATACTTCGTGAGTTACAGAGAGAAGTTGTTAGGCTTCATGCTCTTGTACCATAAGAGTCAAAGGTCCTGAGAAGACCCACTAGTGAGTGTCTACCTGGAGTGTTTGCCTGCAAATTTAGATATTTCAGTGAACTTCCACATATCACCGTTAAGCATTGGACGTTCAATATCTCTAAATTGATTCTTTTGACAACATGATCTTTAGATGCTCAAATGTTTTTATATAAAATACACCTATCAGCTGAGATGCATATATATGTATTTATGTATCTATATGTGCATGTGGATCTGTGAATGCTCAAATGCTTTTATAAAAGCTCTCCTCTTTTGGCACAGATCATCCTCTATTTTTGTTACTTTCACTAGGTAGTTTGACATAATATGAGATTGGATGAAATGCTTATTAGTATGTTGACTTTCAATGTCTTTTGTAATTGTATTTTTCCATGGCATTAAACCATACAAACAATTTGCCATTAGCCCTTTTGGTGACACTCATGTTCTATCTAGATTCAGAATCAATTCATGGGCCATCTGGTGCTTGAGTTTTTTTTTCCCTTGCCCTTCTTTCTTTCTTGGAGTAAAAATGAACCAATGGAAACCACCTAAGCTGGTGCACAGGCAAATATGCACATGGTATTAAGCTATACACCTCAATTTTGTAATGCTAACAGAACTTGAAGTAGAAATGAGGTATTGTGGGTATTGGCATGGGCCAATCAAGGAACCAATAGTGCTAGGAGATTGACAAACATTCCCTCAACTGTTTGAGTGAAGACTTCTAGGTAATGGGAGAATGAGGAGAATGTTGCCCTCATTTTTATTGTAGGCTGGGTAATGGGAGAATGAGGAGAATGTTGCCCTCATTTTTATTGTAGGATATTCCTAAATTAAGGGGATTGTTTCACACAGCAAGTAGGACAGCTATGGTTGTGATATTGAACGTTAGCTAGTTCATAAATAACACACTTAGAAGATGAGTGTTGCCAACACGAGGACAGTTAGATGTATGGTTGAAATTGCATTTGTAAGAAGTTAAAAGTGGCATTTAGTGAGAAGATGAGGGGAAGTCATCTATGTAGACTAGTTAATAGACTAGTTCATGCACCAGCCTGGAGTGGTTTCATCCAAGTAGAGTTGCTAAGGCCAAATAAAATGACTGTCAGCTGAGGCTGTAAAAATGACAAGATTACCTTGGATTTAAATGAAGATAAGCCTCTATGTAGCGCTGACTGGGGGAAAGACCGAATGACTCCGGCCCTTAAATGATATTGAAATTCCCATAATAATAGATGCAAACAAGGTAGTTGTTTCTGACTGTTGGGCCATGTGTCTTACTGTTTGTGTAAATATCCATAAGTATTAAGCATTGTATGATCAAGGCAGAAGACTTTGATTGTTTTCCGTGTGCGCTACATAGCAACCTAATAGTGGTTGAGACCAATTAGTTTTTAGATACATTTCATAATTGAAGAGACAGTAGTCATGCCATCAAAGAAGGTGCAAGTTGAGCCATTTCTCTGCCTACAACATGGTCTTAGACAAATACTAGAGTGATTTGATGTGGCTTACCTCCAATTGCTTTGGGACAGCTGTGCAGATGATATATTGATTTTCCACTTTATGTAGACCCATATATTCTCAAGATCCTTTGACTTCTTCCATGCATGTGGTTCTGATTCATCCTTCCCTTCTTAGAACCTTCCATTTGCTTGAGAGTTCATTTTCTCAAGGATGTTGCATGGGTCTTTGATGCACAATGTAAACATGTCAGTAACCTCTTCCTTGTCATTTCTATCCTGTGGTTTGTTCATGTATTTCTCTCGTACATTCCTTTGTATCATCTTTCTAGGTATTGTGACCCTCACACAACATCCCAGTGAGTTTCAGCTTCGAAACAGTCCAATCCCACAACATTCTGTTTAATAGATCATAACTAATTCGATATTGTATTATAAAATATTTTACTTGAGGTGATTGATATTTTCATTAACATGGAACTTCTTGTAGTTTCTGTCTAAGCTGTTACTGTTATTCCATGGCCCAAATGCTTGTTTATCTATTTCCATGTATCTGATCAATAAAAATGGCACATCCTTTTAAGTAACCAAGTACAATGCTGATGGTATGTATTGGTAGATAATGTGGTAAACCAGATCCATTAGACTCTTGTTATTGACTCTAAATATCTATCCATGTGATGGAGTCTTAGGTTTGGTGTTGAACTTCAGCACACTGAGAAAATTATATTTTCTCCATCTCGAGCAGAGCACCATCTAAGGATTCAATCATATATGGATTTTCTTTATGCAATGACATTAATATGCATTCATCTCTTGTTGTCGAATGTTCTAATGATGTCCTGATTATGAATGCTTATTTTCAATTATCCAAAACTTTTCTTCACAAATCCTTTAACCATGATTTTAATTGTTGTTTTTATGCCAGTTTTCAGGTGAAAAAGAAGCAATTTTTCCGTAACTTCATCACTATTATGCTGTTTGGTGCCATTGGTACAATTATTTCCTGGGTAGTTATATCATTAGGTATACATAAAGACTTTATATATGTTGTTTCTATTGTGCAAAATGCTCCGTCAACAGTATGAAATCTTGATCAATTTTCTCATGCCATATTTGTAAGATTGCAAATTTCCCTCAGTTGGTAAAGTTTACCACAAGAGGCAATGATTTTTTCAGTTTGTATATATTCTTGTACTATATTTCCTTCCTTTGCCTCAAAATATTGTTTCTTTTGTGTGCAACTAGGATTATTTCCATTTCCCATTGTCCAAATGTGTTATGTACAGAAATAGCAAAAAATTTTAACTGGTGTGCCTTATTCTTCTTCTTTCATTTACCTTGTTTTCTGTGCTTTTGAGAAAACTTCTACCATTCATCAGTTCATTACAGGGACTGGTTTGTGATCCAGTTGTTCAGCCAACGGGACACTGCTGGAAATTTGATACCATGCAGGAAAACAAAATGCATGATTTAAGAAGCAAGAGCAGATGTCTTTTTGTTTATTTATTGTTTCTTTCAATGGGATCCAAATCTGCAATTACACCTCAAAAAAGATGATTAGGTGCTCACCCACGACTGGATCTGTGAACCTCTATTTTCACTTTCTCAAACATTGTCCTAGTTTCACTGAGTGGTTTTGATATATTAACACCATATGTGGGCTAAGAATTTTAAAATAAGTACCCCATTGCTTCAAAACTCTCGTAACAGCATACATTCTATGAATTATAAAAAGGTGTCAATGTGTCAATTATTTATTCGATGAATAAAACTGCATATGAACCTGCATATAGCTGGTTTTGAGCAATCATATCAGCTCCGAGGGCATATAAAATTTATTGAACAATGGTTTGGTTGTTATTGAACTTAAAAAAGCATGCTCACTGAACAAGAGTACAGTTAGGATAAAAGTTGCACCTTGAACCACAGAGACAATCCAACAGGAGTTGTCAATTTTGCTTATTATTAGGGCTAGAGTTTGATAGTTATGATTTAACTTTTTTACTTATCAAGTAAAAAACAAAATTTATGCCTTAGATTTTAATGCTAATTATTGTGATAGCATGTTATTGATGTGAATATGTCTCTTCAACCAGGATATAAGATCCAGTATAAAGAATACTCTAAGAGTTCAATTTGGCAATTTATGCAGTGAACTGATATAAGAAGTCTGTTTTTATGTATTTTAATACATTGTTGGGCTGATTTCCTTAAAGCTTAAGCTCTTGGGACAATTTGTCATCTAGCATGGTTGCAGAGCTCCGGTTCCAGTAGGTCCTTGGTTCAGGTCTCACAATCCTATTTGTTCCCCCATTCCCCCATTATGTTGGTTATTGTGCGTCTTGTGTCGAGAGTGAGCGTTAAATATGATTCATGTAATAGCGCAATTTTTACTTTCATATATTTAGTGGTGTTATATAAATATAGGCATAAGCTCTCTTGAAATTAACTCATACATCTCCCTCTCTTGTCTTTTCTCTTTTCAATATTTGACAATGTATTTAGCCAGATATTTAGGATGACATATGGAAGATATTAGTCACTAACATAGTTCTTGTTTTGAGGATAGAAAAGGGTAGGTTTGCATTTCCCGAGCTTGTTTACCTTGTTCTGAATTTACTACTTCAAGGTTGCATGCGGTTGATTCTGAGTGTAGAGTTTCTTTTTTGACTTGTACATTGATTTGAATAGAATAAATAAATGCACTCGAATTGGTTTGTAGTCAATGGAGGCTAGTGTGATATCTGTTCATGTTAGTGACTCTCTTGTGCTTGAGTCAGGTGTCACACAGTTCTTTAAAAGACTGGATATTGGCTCTCTGGATATTGGGGACTATCTAGGTATCATTTTTTTCACTCCCGTTTGCTTCACCATTGTTCTTACCTGTTTGGACTCTGACTGTTTTGCTGCACTATTTCAGCAATCGGTGCAATATTTTCTGCAACAGATTCTGTTTGCACATTACAGGTAAAGAGTATATCTAAAGCAGTGTTTTATTATTTTACATATCAAAGGTATCAACGCTTTATTAAACTAAAATTATTTGATGGTGCAGGTGCTTAATCAGGATGAGACACCTCTGCTCTACAGTCTGGTATTTGGGGAAGGTGTTGTGAATGATGCTACATCAGTGGTGCTTTTCAATGCAATACAAAGCTTTGACCTTACAAATGTCGATCCCACAATTGCCCTTCACTTTATTGGCAATTTCTTTTATTTATTTTTCGCAAGCACTCTGCTGGGGGTGCTAGTATGTTTCTCTCTCTCTCTCTCTCTCTCTCTCTCTCTCTCTCTCTCTCTCTCTCTCTCCCTCTATATGTATATATATCTCTCTCTCTCATTTTTTTACATGCAAATGCTAGAACAAGAATGTGGCTATGGTATGACGTGTATTCCTTTTCCCTTGCAGACTGGGCTGCTCAGTGCCTATATTATCAAAAAGCTGTATTTTGGCAGGTAATTGCTGTTATTATTAAGAATGACAGTGTGTTGGTTCTGGTAGTTACATATTGTGCATCTCATTAGGTATTATCCTACACACTCGGTTAATAAAACTATAATACCTGTAGCTTAGAAAGCTTTCCCTTCGTCACTATGTCGAAGTTGTTGATGAAAACTACAAAAATTTGACTCTCTTTCCTATTAGAATAAGACATGCAGTGATCCTGTGCCAAAACCTACTTTTATATGCTTTCATCTCATGTTAAAAACCTTTGAAATGTTGATGATGTACCTAATTAATTATCTCCTTTAGTTATTATATCACAGAGTAAAGCACTGATGTGTCTATGAATAGAAACACATCATTGGATATAATGCAAACACCTTTCCTTCTGGAAGCAACACTCTTCTGAAAGGGAGAACAGCTATTGACCAGTCTGCAGAGATTGGATACCCCTGCCCCTTTCTATGCTAGTTTTAGAAATCCCCTTTCCCTAATAAAGGCCTACAAAATGATGTTCTTAAGAATGTAAAAAAGGGGAAAAAAATGGGGGAAAAAAGCTAGTTCTTCTTATTTGGTCCCTACATGTTTGATGATTGTGTAATGTTCTTCACCACTGACATCATGTTTTCTCCCTCAATTTTCTCAATTATGCAGTTAAGTAACTACATTAAATTCTCGATATAATTTTTTCAGTGCTAAATGTGCCGATTGATGTGAGAGAAAGAGTTCTTTATTTTACTTATCAAAAAACTAGTACATTTCTTTGTGTGCCAATGCTTCAAATTAGTCCAGAAGAAGACTGTAATTGCCTTATTATTTTTTCTTTTCTTTTTCAACTAATACAACTTGACAGAAAAATAGTTGTGAGGCATTTCAAACTGAAATGTAAGCTAACATGTTGTCCTTATCCTTTAATCCCCCTTCTTCTTTTATTGACATTGATTCACTGAGTTCCGTTTTGTTTTTGTGTTAAGAAATGCTTCTAGTGTCCACTATGCCATTTTAACTTGCATCTTTTACATCATCAGATATTGTATTATATCAAAATGATGTCTTGAATTGAAAATTTTGGTGTATGATGCAAAATCGTGTCCTGGCAAAGCTAGATTGTGATTTAGTCCAGACATCCCACCCTGATATGTTTGGAACACCAATGGCATTTTAGTTTCTCATCTGCATTTCATTGGAAACTTAGGTGCTATGTCACATGGACTTGGGTATGAGTCTTGGCTCTAGGTATGCATCCAGACATGGGACCTCCCTAAACTCCAAACCTTAGAATAGTGCGATATGTACCGAAGTTGGTTATAGTTACCTGGCATGTCCTGTTCTTTAAATTCATTGTATTTCAATATAGTATTTTAACAGGGAATATACTAGAAATTAAATGGGATTCTGTAGAAAGTCCAAATTGGGTATGGGGGTTGGACTCTTATCCCAAATTCCCAATATCCTTCACCTTATCATATCTTGAGGACACAGGTACCTTGAGCAGGACAGAGGCACCCATGTGCGGTACCAATATCTTTTCTATCTATCCAGCGGTCCCATTCACATTCCTGAGATAAGTAACGTGAGATTCGTGGGTTTTCATCACATACACAGAATTTGAAATTTCGCCTGCAAATTAGAAAGGCTCTCCTGTTTTGAATTTTTTACAAAACTTTATGCATCCAATCCTTCTGTAATGTTGAAAACTTGAAGAATACGAGAATAATATATTAATTTTATGGGCACCATAACAAAAACTGAATGATTGCAGGACAATAAAATTAAAAGACTACTTGGAGAAACTGCAAAGAGAAATGAATGACGACCTCAAAGACAGACTTCAATTCTGAAGTGCCTTGGAGGTTCTTTTCAAAAATTTCTTGTTTCCCGAAAATTAACAAATGTAGAAAGGTTTTCAGTGGTAAGCTTGTGTTCCACTTCACACTTCAATGGTGCAATTTTGTAATAAAGATGACATATGTGGATTATTTTTCTTATGTTAATGATGGTATGGGGGGTGCTTTCTGTGCTACCAGTTAATATTTGTTGATGATTACTATTTTGTTCTTCTTTTGGATGGATGATGTTTACTGTCTCTGAAATCCCTTCCTCACATTTGAAGTTCATGTGTCATATTATCGACTCTTTTTTATGCAAGTTTTTTCGACTGTTTTTTCATTACAGATAATCTACCTAAATAATTGTCTGTAAAAGATTTCAAAGTTTAGATGAGGGAGAATATAAGAAGTCATGCAGGAAACAAGGACATCCCTGCATAGCCTAAATCTTCACCCATTGATTCTTTACTAGATATATTAGATGCAAATGGCACAAGTATCATCAGACTATCACTAGAAACAAATTAAAACTTGTTTACCTTGGAAAATTTTTCGAAATCTTTGGTTTGTTTGACTTGACTAAGTTTTAGTTCGTTCTTCAAATTTATATGAATCATCAAAATATTTGTTGGGAAAAATATGAACTAATGTGGCTATTGAATTGAATCTGACAAAATCCAGGCACTCAACAGATCGTGAGGTCGCTCTTATGATGCTCATGGCTTACCTTTCCTATATGATGGCTGAAGTAAGATTCTACTTAATGTCATCAGAGCTTTCCCTTGAGAGGCCCTTCTTTCCTTTCACCTTATGTTTGCCATGATTTTATATGCAGCTATTCTATTTGAGTGGGATACTAACTGTATTTTTCTGTGGGATTGTGATGTCCCATTACACCTGGCACAATGTCACAGAGAGTTCAAGGATCACTACAAAGTATGTTTCTTCTAAAATGTCATCTCAAGCAATTGCAAACTATTTTGATCATTTTATTGTTCTCCATTACATGTCAATGCTCTATTAGCTAATGCATTAGTTCTTTCTACATATCATTGCAGGCATGCTTTTGCGACTTTGTCTTTTGTTGCTGAGATTTTTATTTTTCTCTATGTTGGTATGGATGCTTTGGACATTGAGAAGTGGAAGTTTGTGAGTGATAGGTATGTCAAATTGACACCCAGAAGAGAAACTTGGCTTTGTATACTATGTAATGATGAACTCATTATTTATTAAATTTAGATTTCATCCATTTGGAGATGTAGCTTATGAGATTTTGTTACCCATGCTGCTAAATATCACTATAGTAAGAATGTAGCATTCGCTGTGCACTGTTCTCACGTGCCGGTTTACTTCTGTTCTTCCCAGTCCAGGAACATCAGTTGCAGTGAGTTCGATACTGGTAGGCCTAATTTTGGTAGGAAGAGCAGCTTTTGTTTTCCCCCTATCCTTCTTATCTAACCTAGCCAAGAAAACTCCACATGAAAAAATCGGCTTCAAGCAGCAAGTAAGAATTTTATTTAATAGTTTATCTTCCTTTTTAGTTGCTTGTTATCACAACAATAATTTTCATTTTTCAGGTCACGATATGGTGGGCTGGTCTTATGAGGGGTGCCGTGTCCATTGCACTTGCTTATAATAAGGTAAAGATGAGGACAATATTCTCTTATTTGAGGCTAATATATCTGCTAATCTCACAGACTGATTAGAGAGAAAGTGTGTTAAGGGAAAAAAAAGGTTGGTTAGTTATGCCATAGAAACTGATTCATCAAGCCTCTTAATCAAATCTGTATTTGTGATGACATGCAGTACACTTGCCTATACAAATGTTATGAAGTTTTCTAACAAAATTCACTTTATATTTTGGATTTGAACCCAAGGATAAAAATTTCGTTTCGGTAGGATTTTTCGATTGGCATGGAAATGGAAACATTTCGGAAATCTTTTGAAATTCTTTTGGAAGTTTTGGTAAACATTTTACAAGTGACAAAGATGAGTATAGTAACATGCAATATTTTATATTTTTCTCTATAAAAATTGATCAACATTTATGAAAAGTTTGAAATTCATGTTTGATATAACTTAGTGTTTGAGTATATTGCATTATGGAGGATTTCTCTATGTTCGGGTGTTTTTTGATGGAAACAATAGAGTTTCATTATTCCACTAGTGTTTTGGTTTGGTAATGTTTCAACCGTTTAATGGAAGCAAATGGAAATTTTGTTCCTTGATTTGAACTAACATTAATTTTTGGCATGCTATGTAGTTCACTAGGTCGGGTCATACTCACTTACTTGGAAACGCAATTATGATAACAAGCACCATTACCGTTGTTCTTTTTAGCACAGTGGTAAGATTTCTTTTGCCTCTGCCTGCGACAGGCTTCTGATGATATTTCCATTTTCCTCTGGATTTGAAGGTCCTATAGAGTAATAACATTATACCATTTTTTGGGGTTGCTTAGGTGTTTGGTACATTGACCAAACCTCTTATAAGGTTCTTGCTGCCACAAAAACAGTCAGGCAGCGCTGTTTCATCAGACCCTGGAACTCCAAAGTCAGTCACCGTGCCCCTTCTCGGAGGTAGACATGATTCTGAAGTTGATATGGGTGGCAACGATCTCCCCCAACCAAGCAGACTGCGTCTACTTTTGACCACTCCATCTCACAGAGTCCATCGCCTCTGGCGTAAGTTTGATGATACCTTCATGCGTCCCGTGTTTGGTGGGCGGGGTTTTGTTCCCTACGTTCCCGGTTCACCAGCAGAACAGATTCCCAATTGATGGAAATGAGGGAGGAAGCAAAGACAATATGTACAAATAGAGATCAGCAATATGCAGCTTGATGGTTGAAGGGCATTGTGTATTGAGTAATATTTTGTAATTGTATCTGGCTATGTATACAATATAGCTGATTTTACTGACCTGAAACGTTTGGTTCTGCTGTGTATATCATCTACCGCATATCTACTGGTTGCAGGAGGGTCTGACAGCCATCTGAAGTCTCCCGATAACAGTGCCAATTGCATCCCAATTTTCTCTGTTGTAAGATTTGAGTTGATATATCTTACTTCTATCGTATTCTGTATTAATTGCTGGTTTTTGCTGTATAAATGCTTTTGTGTGTATCAAACATTAGATTTTCCACAATGAAAATGACAATTTAACAGCATATTGATTCCCAATGGCCATGGTGGATTTTGGGGACTCTTTAAAATGATTTGTAGTAGTTTCTAATCTATTGAATGCATGAACATTTTGTACTCTTAAATCTAGATAGAGTTGAGTTTAATTTCGTGAGTTAGGTACCTTGGATGGATAATTTTGTTGTGTAAAGTGAGTTGGGTAGCAACTCAGGAATGATATTTTGCAGATAATTTCTTGGTAGTCATATCATAATATTTAAATCTTCATGACAATAGGTGTTATTCCCTTACTAATAAAAATTTGCCCCACTATTCACCACCTTCGTCATTCTACCTTCTGCAGAAGCCACAACCAAAGTGCTCTACGCGTTTGCTGATCACAATATGAAGGGAATTGAAGTGGGAAAAATAGGCGAAAAGGCTAGTGCTATGGGACAAGATGGCCAAGGTGACATGATTAGCTGGCATCGCTCGGACTGGAAGATAACAGCTAGTCCACTTGGCACTGACGTTTTCGCCACCAGTCACAGACCACAATCCTAGACCCCACATTTCTTAGGGGTAGCAGATCTAGGGGCTAGCTAGTGGGGAGTTGTTGAGAAAAGCCAGGACATATGTAGAGATGAAATCCTTGATTAGGCGAATAAATGAGGATAACAAAAAAACCCAAAGAAGGTATGCAAAATTTTACCGCAAAGAATTCATACCACCTCTGCCAAAAAAAAAAAAACTAAAGCATCTGCTGGGTACTGCTCATCTATTAGTTGTTTGCAGAACGAGAGGCTCAAATTATATCGTGGACTCTTGAACGGCTTTCCTGAACATCCAATGTGGAAATTTTCCCTGCACATTTGGCTTCGATATGAAAACGAAGGTCAAGAGAATTGAGTGCAAGACAGGGTTGGTATGACAACAATGGAGTTCAGAATGGGGAAGTTCCTATTGTGGGAAGCAGTTTGAAAGTTCACCAGAGAAGTCAATACCGGAGAAACAAAAACCAAGATACGCCTCTGGAGAAGAAAGGGAGAAATCAACTAGGCTCTCTACCAGAGATTCTGTCCGCAGGATCACCAAAGCATACGAAGAAGAATTGTAGCAGAAGGATAGAGAGCTCAACAAGATGCAGCCACAGGTTAGGGACTTAGAATGACAACTTGAGCATTAGCAACGAACCTCTGAGCGCATTGGTTGGGAGGGCCACTGTGCAAGGCCAGCTTTGTTGAGACTTTGTCTCTTTATTTGATTATAGCATTTATGTCAGTCCTACATTGGAAAGGAAATTATTCTTTTTGTGGGTATTTATTAGGCAAGCAACCTATTTATGGAACTTTAATAAGCTACATAGGGCTCATGGTTATAATGGAGTCCAGTGGATGCTTCTGATTCTCATTAAATGCACATCGCATGATATTTCGCAATTGCACTTAGCACGCACTTTTGTTTGATTCAATGAGATCATTGATTGATCTTTTATTTTTGGATCACTTGATCAACGATCCAAAATAATTTAATGAACAAGTGCATATTCAAACTGAATAGCAACTAGTAGTTAAGATGTCTGTTGATAAAATTGTGTCTAATTACGTTTGTCTATATATATAAGGAGTCTCTCTCTCAAAAAAAAAAAAAAAATACAATAACCTAAGAATTTCGTTGGAGTCTTTCAATTTTGTTGATTGTAGGACTTTGGATCAAAATGAGTGTGTTGTATCCTGGGAACGATCTTGCCTATAACCCATCAGCAAACTCAGTGTAATGGGGACAAATTACGTTTTATAGATAGTGTCTTTAGATACACCTCAAAGTCTTCGTTTAAATTGTTCCAACAATTTTAGAATGTAATTTCAAAATGGAGACGGAGAAGAACATGACTTTGTTCAAGATGATGAATCAGGATCTGGTAAAACTGGATCAATTTGATGGTAGTAATTTCAGTCGTTGGAGAGACAGAGATGATCTTCCTTCTTACTGTAATGAAGGTATACAACATTCTAGATCTGAACCTTGTACCTTTGCTAGAACCATTTTCAATAGAAATTGCTCAAAGTAAGGACAGAAGGCTAAAACGATCTGAAGATGCCTTGCTATGTCATGGACATATCATGAATGCATTGTTTGACTGCCTGTATAATTTTTACAAAGATACTAAAAAGGCTACAGAAATCTAGAATGCTTTGGAATTCAAATACAAAGTGCAAGAAGAAGGTACAAACAAATTCCTTATTGTAGGATATTTTGATTTTCGTATGGCTAATGACAAACCTATACTAGAACAGATTCATGAGTTACAAAGTATTGTTAATAATATCAATGCTCTGAACATTGTGCTTCCTAAATCTTTTCAAGTTGGAGCCATTATTGCAAAACTTCCACCATCTTGAAAAGATTATAAGAAGAAGCTTCTGCACAAGGCAAAAGATTTCTCCCTAGAGTAGATTCAGAAGCATCTTTGGATCGAAGAAGAATCTCATAAAAGGGATAAAAAGGGTGATATTCGAGAGAAAACAAATGTTCACAATGTGGAATCTGTATCTAATCACAATCATTCTAACAACAAAAGAAAGAGGAACAACAAAAAAAAAATGACAAATGCTATAATTTCCAAAAGAAAGGGCACCATGCCAAAGAGTGTCGTTTGAAGAAGAAATCGAAACAGTCTGTAAATTTGGTGGAAGATAAACTTGTGGCTATGGTAAATGAAATTCACATGGCAGATACATCTTCTGGATGGTGGTTTGATTCCAGGGGCTACAGTGCATGTGTGTAAGGATAGATCTTTGTTCCAGACATATGAAAAAATTGATGGCCAAGAGGTGCAAATGGGAAGCCATGATCGTGCCAAGGCTGCTAGAAAAGGCAATATGGATCTAACCTTTACTTCTAGAAAGACTTTGACTCTTCTAAATGTTCTTCATGCTTCTGATATAAGAAAGAAATTAGTCTATGTTGATCTTGTTTGCAAGAGAGGCTTTCGGGTTGTTTTTGAATCTGATAAGCTGATCTTGACAAAGAACGGGGTGTTTGTTGGAAAGGGATATGGTTGTAATGGGATGTTTAAACTAAGTATTAATGAGAATGGTAGTGCTTCTTTTTATGTTGTTGAATCTTTTTTCTTGTGGTATGGTAGATTAGCACATTTAAATTTTAGCTCAATCAAGAATATGAGTAAGATTGGCCTGATTAATTACCATGATTCTGATTGTGATAAGTGTGAAGTTTGTGCTAAATCTAAAATGGTTAAGATACCCTTTCCCAGAGTTAAAAGAAATTATGAACTTTTAGGTTTGGTACATTCTGATATTTGTGAATGGAATGGTATTTTAACTCGTGGGGGAAAGAGATATTTTATCACTTTCATTGATGATTTTCTAAATACACACATGGTTATCTTATGAGATCAAAAGATGAAGCTTTTAATAAGTTTCAAATTTTCAAAAACGAATCTGAAAACCAATTATCTAAGAAAATAAAAAAATTTAAGAAGTGATAGAGGAATGAAATATTTTTCAAATGATTCTGATGAATTTTTTGAATTTCATGGCATTATACATGAGAAATCAACACCTTACACACCACAATAGAACGGTTTAGTCGAAAGAAAAAACCGTACTCTTGTAGAAATGGTAAATTGTATGATTGTGCATGCTCAGTTACCTTTGAATTTGTGGGGTGAAGCTTTACTTACTATATGTCATTTCTATAACAGAATCATTTCTAGAAAGACCAATTTATGTCCATATGAATAATGGAAAGGTAGACAGCCTAATTTATCATACTTGAAAGTGTGGGGGTGTTTGGCATATTATAGGGTTCCAGACCCTAAAAGGACCAAGTTGGGTCCAAGGGCAATGAAAAGTATTTTAGTTGGATATGCTAAACATAGTAAAGGTTATAGACTTCTTGATACATAGTCTAACACAATTGTAGAATCTCGTGATGTTGAATTTTTTAAAAATAAATTTCACAGTGATTCTAAAGTTGTAGAGACTGAAAATTCTGAGTTAGATTCTAATAAGGAATTAAAACTCTAGAATAATGGAAAGAAAAAATTGGTTCTTAGTGAAGAGCCTACAAGAAGTCAAAGACCAAGGAAAGAAAATGCTTTACATCCAAATTTTATCTCATCTCAATCTATTCTTTTTCTAGTCAACAGATGTCGCGCCTAGATTTTTCACACTCGAGGAATACACACACAAATAGGAAAAATATTGTACTATCTCGTTAGAACTCACCCTTCTAGAAGAATGAGTGCAACTAGGTTTGAATTGAAAATTGATTTGAATAAAGGGCTTTTGAAAACAATTTGGAGTCGCCACCTAACTTGATTAAGGTGAGTTAGGTCACCTAAAAACTAAGCATAATTCGAAGACTACACTTAGGGTTTTTGGAAAACGATTTTGAAAATATCTCCTCAAGAGAAGGTTTTTAAGAAAAACAGGTTGTTTGGCAACCTTTGGAAAACATTTAGCCCTTTTTTGAAAAATAACTCCTTTTGGTCTTTGAATTCAGTGATCCTAGGTTCGGAGGTTGGTTACGTGTAAGGAAGATGTACTAAGCCATCACCCTACCCCGCCCTTTCAGTACCCACATATCAATCTACCCTAGATTTACCTATGAAAGCCTTCAACTAACATATGTTCAATCCTATCCACTTTATAAAACAATGTTTAGAAAAACATGATGCATGATATGCAAGTGCAAGAAAAGAGACTTGATTTGGAAATAGATTTGAAAAGAAGAATTTGATTTGATTTTAGAAAAGATTTGAAATTGGAAGCTTGAAATAGATATGGAATTGGAGATTGAAGAAAATTATAGAATTGGAGATTTGAAAAGGTTTTGTAGAGTTGGAAACTTGAAAAATGTTATGGACTTTGAAATTTGAAAAATGTGGAGGAATTTGAAATTTGAAAGAAGTTGTGACTGCACCCATAAAGGTTGCCTACGTATCCTTTTGGAGGAATCAGGTCAGTCGTAGTTTGATTGGTAGAAAGAGATTGAATTGGCAATTGGATTGGAAGATTGAAAGATTGAACTTTGATTGGTAGATTTGAAAAGGTTTGATTTTGAAAGACTTGGTTTTAGAAAACCTAGAAAAACTTGAGACTTTGAAAAGAAGGATTGGATTTGACTTGAAAAGATTTTAGAGAAGAATTGACTTGAATACTTGGACTTGGAAGATTAGGAAAGCTTGGATTTAGGAAATGTTCGAATCGGGAAAGATTTAAATTAGGAAAGTTTTCAATTTGGCAAAATTTCAACTTAGGAAAGTTTTAGGTTTAGGAAAGTTTTAAAATTGAAAAGTTTCGTTTTAAGAAAGGTTTTGAAATAGGAAAGTGTTGAATTTAGAAGTGTTTTGAATTAGGAAAAGTTTAGTTTAAGAAAGGTTAATAATTGGAAAAGTTTCAAGTCAAGAAAGTTTTGAATTTGGAAAGCTTAGAATTTTTGAAAGATTTGAAAATTTAGAAAGTTAGGATTTTGGAAAGATTTGGGTTTAGAAAGTTTTAACTTAAGAAAGTTTTGAACTTGGAAAGATTTGAAATTTAGAGAGTTTAAGATTTAGAAAGTTTTAGAGTTTTAGTTTTAGAAAATCTTAATATTAGGAAAGGTTTGAATTTAAGAAGGATTGGAAAACCTAGATTTGGAAAGTTAAGATTTGAAAAAGGGGTAGAATTAGGGAAAGGTAGGATTAGGAAAGATGTGGAAGTTAAGTTTTAAAATTTAGGAAAGATTTTTATGTTCAAGTTTTGGAAACTTAAGATTTAGGAAAGTGGAAGATTAGAAAAGAGGTGAATTAGGAAAGATTTAGATTAGGAAGGGTTAAGATTCCTATTTTCTAAAACAAAGGATTGGATTTTGTTTGTAAAAGGGAAGATTTTATTTTGTTTCCAAAAACAGAGGATAGGATCTAGTTTCCTAAACGGGAAAATTGGATTTGGCAAGGATTTAGAAAGGGGAAGTTTTAGAAACCCTAAATTTGGAAAACTATAGTTTTGACGTAGAAAATGGGTTTTGGAAATATGTATAGTTTGGACGTAAAAAACACGAGGTTTTGAAAACCTAGGTTTTAAGGCAAGTTTGAAAACCATGTTTTTGGAAAGAAAATTAGGGTTTCCTAATCGTGAGTTCTAGGGCTTGACTTGGGCTTTAAGAAAAAGGATTTTTGGAAAGTGCGTTTTTGGGAAACAAGTTTTTGAAAGGAAATCCTAGAGAGGAGTTTCTAAAGGGAAGATTTTGGAATGAGAGTTTTTAGAAGGATTTTTGGAAGAAGATTGTTGAAGAGAGTTTTTAGGAAAGTGAATTTAGGGAGTGTTTTTAGAAAGTGAATTTTGAAGAGAAAGAGTTTTTGGAAAGAGATCCTAGTGAGGAGTTTTTTTAGAAAGAAATTTTTAAGAAAGAGATTTAGGAAGAGGTTTTTCTAAGAAGGAAACCTAGGGAACGTTTTTTAAAAGTGGACCTTGAAGAGAGCGTTTTGGAAAGGAGTTTAAAAAGAGAAGTTTTGGAAAATAGATTTTTGGAGGGAGTTTTTGAAAACAACTTTGGAAAGGAGAGTTTTTAGAAAGTACGTTGAAAGAGGAGGTTTTAGGAAAAGAGATTTTTAAAAATAGAGTTTTTTGGAAAGTATAAAAACATCTCACCCTCTTAAAGCGATTCTAACCATAAGAAGGCTAGAATCACTTTAAGAAAGTGGTTTTGAAAACAACAAGGGTTGAAAATATGGACCATAAAAGTCACTTTAAATGTAACACTTTTCTAAAGCAACCCTAGCCATGGAAAGGCTATAATCACCCTAGGATTGTGATTTTGAAAACAAGTTTTGAAAAAGAGATTTTGATACAATTTTGAAAATAAGTTTAATGCAAATTTTGAAAACGAGTTTGAAAACGATTTTTTGGAAGATGCAAGATCATGATATGCACAATGCAAGTTTGGGGTCGTGAACATACAAGGTTAAGGCTTCACCACATAATCAAGGGGGCCGAACCCACGTGGTCTCCGGTTAGTCTAAAGAAAAGCCCTTGACACGGTGACCCTCCGATAGTCTAATCCTACACATGGACCGGGAGTCCCCTTGTTTCAAGCATGCAAAGAAAGGGGGGGAAAGAGATGGGGGATTAAAATAGAGAAAACCCAAGTGGGTTAGGAGAGAGAAGAGAGAGGGGGAAGTGCGGAAATTTAAAGAGAAAGCCTACCGTATGTCTTGTTTATTTTGCGCGCCTTGCTTGTCTTCAATTTTCGCTTCACTTCAGTTTTGATCTTTGAGGATTCGTCTTTAATCTTCAAGGCTTCGGTTTGCAAGTCTTCAAGTCTTCAAAGAAGGGTTGGAGGCTAATGTATAAGTGTGTGAGAGTGTATAGGAGTGTATATGAGGCTAGGGTTTAGTATATGGTGGCTAGGGTTTAGAGGGTGCTCGAGCTCTGTATATCAAAATATAAGATTTTTAGATTGAGTTTACAGACCTCTTTCACGCTGGAAGAGGCTCTGTATTTATAGAGAGAGGAATGTACTAGCGCCTGTTACAGTGACGCCAGGCCAAACATTACACTGGCGCCACTAGGAGTGGCGCCAGGCTATTTTTTGGCTTGGCGCCACTGCCAGTGGCGCCAACCATTTAGGAAATGTTTAAGGTCGGTAAGCAACGTATCTTTAACTAGATTTGGGCGCTTGTATTAGTGACTACCATGCAATTTTCAACCTGGCTTCACTAGGAGTGACTCCAGAAAGTCCGGGAATGATTTGAAGAGGCTGGGAATGACTCGGAAGGCCGAAAAAGAGCAGGAACACTTAGAATAGTGTCCCGGAGGTATTTGACTTGAGAAATGAGGATAGTATGTGTCGGAAGGGTTGACCAAGCCTTTAGGGGCAAAACGGTCAATCGGGCCGGAAAGCTACCGGGACAGTCATTTTATACCAGGTTTGCCGAAATTAACTCAGAATGATCCAGAAGGATAAAGGAAGATTGAGAATACTATAAGAAGCAATCTCAGAAGGTTACCGGTTTGATACCCGGAGCCGGTGTGGTTCTCGGGGCGTTCGGATGCCTAGGGGCAAAATGGTCATCTTGACTGAAAAGTCTCAGAAAAGGCCCAAGGGGCAGTTTGGTCATTTGTCATCGAAGTGGGCTAGCAGGCACTGGTGTTGACCTAGGTTTTGAGTGTTTCCGCCGCTCTGACGGCGGTCGTGTGATACAGGGGTTTGTTGGCAATTCCCTATATCGACCTGTTTGCGAGTATTTCTGCTACTCTGACGGTTCGCAATCATTCCCGAGACTGCCTGATCTCGGGAAGCTACTAAAGGGACTTAGCGCCTAAGAAGTCAACTTTCTCAGAAGGCGTGCCTAAACGGACATTTCTGCATTGGCGGGCTAGCAGGCGCCAAAGGTGGACCGTTCTACCATCTAGGGGACTTGGGGTCTCGTTGTGGTCGACAAGTTTAAAGGGACTTACCATTTTGAAGAGATTTTCTTCGAAAAACGTGTTGGACCGTCTTGAGGAATAAACTGTCTCGAGAGAGGGATTGGAATTGGAAAGGGGACTTACCGTCTTCGGAAAGACATGCCTGACTTGGAACCGTCTCGAGGAATAAACTGTCTCGAGAGAGAGGTTGGAATTGGAAAGGGGACTTACCGTCTTCAGAAAGACGTGCCTGATTTGGAGCCGTCTCGAGGAATAAACTATCTCGAGAGAGGGATTGGAAAGGGGACTTACCGTTTTCGAAAAGACGTGCCTGATTTTGAGCCGTCTAGAGGAATAAACTGTCTCGAGAGAGGGATTGGAAAGAGGACTTACCATCTTCGGAAAGACGTGCCTGATTTGGAAATGTCTTGAGGAATAAACTGTCTCGAGAGAGGAATTGGAAAGGGGACTTACGGTCTTCGGAAAGATGTGCCTGATTTGGAGCCGTCTCGAGGAATAAACTGTCTCGAGAGAGGGATTGGAATTGGAAAGGATAATGCCCCTAAGGGCATTTTGGTTATTTTGCCTCTATTTGGGCCTGGTGGGCCAGCGGGGCGATGGACAGATGGGATTTGGACTTAGAGAGTTGGTTTCAATTAGAATACGTTCATATCAACTTGAGTACAAGTCTGGATGGAGCATAGACTGCCGAGTAGTCAAAAATGGGGTGCTTACAACAGAGATAGAGAAAAAGTTACGAATAAGTTTCTTGTGGTATTAAATCTTGAGGCTGACCCTAAAACATACTCAGAAGTGTTGGCTTTATACGGGCCAGCAATCGACCTTTGATTCGGTTGGGTCTTATGGGGGACTCACATGGAGTATGTGACTGGTCAACTCGTGGCGCTTACATGGCACAGGCTCTCATGCCTACCTGCTACTTAGTGAAGGGCGCTGCGTTGCTAAGGTATAAGGAAATAAAGTTGCGCTAATAGCAATTGCTTTTGGTGCAATAATAAGCGCTTGATTCTAAACCTAGTATCAAAGCCTAGAAAGATGACTCAAATGTCTAATTATGGTGTTTTATGAAGTTTTCATGAAAAAATGTTTTGTGGGATGAACATGAGTTGGAAGGTGACTTATTGGATTTAAAATTCAAAATATGATAGCCTAAAGATAGTCATGATTATTTGACCATATCTTTTGATCCAGAAGTCCAAATGATCTAATTCTTGATGTTATGAAAAGGCAACAACTATATATACATTTGATATGGTATATAAACTTTCAAATTCAAATGTTATTTGGGTGAAACACAAGGTGAAAGAAGACTTAGTGGTGCACAAATTCAAAGATGACAACTAGAGAGACAGCCTGAGTATTTCACTCATATCTTTTGACTTAGATCTTTAAATAATTTGATTATTGAGGATATAGAAACATAATGTCCATATCTACATTTCATATCCTATAGATATTTTCAAAATCGAATGTTTACTATATGAAAAAACTAATGCAAGTTGACATAACTATGCAAACATTCAAATAGGCCAGTAGGGAGATAGCTTAAGTAATTTGATTATAACTTTTGATCTGACTATTGGATCGACCTGATTCTTGAGGTTCTGAAAAGTTGACTTGCCCGTCTACAACTTGTCTCTATATCCAATTTTAAATTCAAATGTTATCAAGGAGAACATCGAGGTGGAATTGAAGGCATCTGATTTGAAATTCAGAACCTGTCTTGCATCAAGTAGATAAATGGGAAGAAATATCTTCAATGCTCTCCACTGGCTATAAGCTCAATTGACGCTAGAAATTGTCCTCATATCTTCATTTATAAATAGAGATACACTTGAGAAACAAAAGAGAACATCAAGAGCAATAAGAGATTGTGCATCAAAGTGATATTCATCCTACAAAGTCTTTGAGAGCTTAATTGTCTTTTATTTAGTAATGTTTTGAGAGCTTCATTGGCATATCTATTCTTTAAGAGAATTTATTTGTAAGAAAGAGTGGTTGTACTCTTGTTCTTTCTTCTTGTAAGGGAGAGACAAGCTAGGAAAAATAGCTAGGGGTTGGGTGTAACTAGCATCTATATAAAAACTAGTTGGAGTGAGGGATCACTTGGTTGGGTGTGACTAGCACCTGTGTAAAAACTAGTTGGAGGGGTGTGACTAGCATCTATGGAAAAAAAAACTAGTTGTAAAGGAGGACTAGTGCCTGGGTTAAAATGCTAGTAGTTGTATCTACAGTTTGGATATAGTGGAGAAAATTCTTAAAGAAGGAACTTTGGGGAATGAACGTAGACTTTGGAGTTGAAGTTGAATCACGATAAATTTTGGTGTCGTATTCTCTTCTCTATATCTTCTTTACTTTATAGTAAGAATTGTTTGCATTTATTTACAACATATTATTGGTTGATTAATATTTGTTTAAATATTTAGTTAGAATTTTTAAATCTAAAATTATTTATTGAATTATTGTTTAAACCCAATTCACCCCCCTCGTGGGTTGCCACCTGGACTAACAGGAAGCTCTTAGTTCTAGAGATTTAGCATTCTGGAAAGAAACCATTAATGATGAGATGGATTTTCTTATGTCTAAAGGGACTTGGAAATTGGTTGATTTACCCCTAGGTTCTAAATTTATGTGCTGCAAATGGGTTTTTTGAATTAAATATAATACTAAAAATTCAGTACAAGCTTTTAAAGCGAGATTAGTAGCCAAAAGTTTTAGACAAAAGAAGGGTATAGACTATTTTGATACATATGCACCTGTACCCGGAATTAATTCTATTTGAATCCTCATGGCTTTGTCTTCGATATATCACCTGCAAATTCATGAAATGGATGTTAAAACTACATTTTTGAATGGTGATTTAGATGAAGAAGTGTATATGGATCAACTAGAAGGGTTTGTCCTTCCTGGAATGAGAATACAATATGTAAGTTCGTTAAGTCTTTATATGGTTTAAAGCAAGCACCTTAACAATGACATCACAAATTTGATTCTTGCATCTTATCTACTAGCTTTACTCATAATAATGCTAATAAGTGTGTGCATTCGAAATTTACGAGAGATTATAATGTTATTATTTGCTTGTATGTTGATGACATGTTAATTATAAGCATAAACATGGTGGGTATACTTGAAACTAAGAAGTATTTGACTTCAAACGTTAAAATGAAAGATCTTGGAGAAGTTGATACTACCTTAGGAATAAAAGTGAAGAAGCATAGTGGGGGCTTTGCATTGTGTCAAGAGCACTATGTAGCGAAAATGCTTTTGAAGTTCAAACATCTTAGTTATAAAGAATTTAATACACCTTTTGACTCAAGTATTAAATTAACCGAGAATTCTGATAGAGCAATTGCACATCTTGAGTATGCTAGTGCTATTGGTAGTTTAATGTATCTTATGCATTGTACCAGACCTAACATTGCTTTTGCAGTTTATAAATTGAGTCAATTTACAAGTAATCCCGGTGGTGATCGCACTGGAAGGCAATAAGTAAAATCTTTGGTTACCTTAAAAAAACCATGGGACTTGGGCTATTCTATAATGAATATCCAGCTATACTTGAGGGGTATACTAATGCTAGTTGGATTACTACCATAGGGGATAATAAATCCACATTTGAATGGGTATTTCTCCTTGGAGGTGGTACAATTTCTTGGGCATCTAAGAAACAAACTTGTATATCTCTCTCAACTATAGAATTTGAATTCATAACTTTATCGTCAACTGGCAAAGAGACTGATTGGATTAAAATATTTTTTATTAGATATTATATTGTGCCCTAATCCATTGCCTCCAATTTCTATCCATTGTGATAGTGAAGCTACTCTTTCAAGAGCATATAGTAGTACTTACAATGGCAAGTCTAAGACATGTTTTTGTCAGACAACTCATACAAGATGGAGTAATTACTATCATGTATGTGAAGTCAAGTAAGAACTTGGCTGACCTGTTTACCAAGAGTCTTCCTAGAAAAGTGGTAAGGGTGACGTCCATTGAGATGGGCCTAAAACCTTTTCGTTAGTCAACAGCAATTGTAACCCAACCTAATACTAGAATAATAACTAGTTACAGGTTTAAAGGTACAAACAAGTTGCTGATAAAATACTGATTTAATGTGTGAATCAATATAGTCCATTACTTTAAAGAGGGATGAATTACATTCTTAATGAGGTTTAAAGTGTCATGGTAATGAGGACATGTAAGAGATTTCACCTATGTGGCCGTAGAAGTGGGCCACTTCTCATGAGAGTTTCAGTTTGCACTCTGTGTAACGACCCAAATTTTCGGACCGTTAATAAATAAAATAAATAACCTCAAATGAGATTTAATCATGCTGCAACCCAAATGTACCATTATAAGTGGCTCTAAATTTAATTCTTGAGATAAGATTACAACTTCAAATAACTCACAAATGTAAAAATAATTCTTCCTAGGCTTCAAGATACATAACTCCCAACAATAATGTCTCCAAAATAAATATGAATCTTCATAAGTTCAAAATAATGCTCCACTGGCAACTTATAAGCTTCTACCTGAAAAATAAAATTTAACCAAGAAGTATACAATACACAGGAGTACAAACGCAAAGTTTAGGATAACTAAAGCAAAGCTCAATGAATAAACCCGTTTGATAGAGTAATAATCATTTGTCAATCAAAATTATAAACAAAACATGCCGGCAACAAGTATTTTAATATTTTCATAAGGCTCGTACTTGGCCCTTCTCAGTACTGTTGCGCCCCGGTTTTTTGGGGGTCCAAGGTCCTTTCGGCTCGGAGACCCTAAAGCACGGAATTCTGTCACTAGAACTCATCCTCCTAGAAGGACAAGTGTGACTAGGTTTGAAAATTGATTTGACTAAGGGCTTTTTAGAAAAGTAGGAGTCGCCACCTAACTTGATTAAGGTGAGTTAAGGCACCTAAAACTAAGCGTTAATCCGAAGATTAAACTTAGGGTTTTTGGAAAAGGTTTTTGAAAAATCCCTTAAGAGAGGGTTTTTAAGAAAATAGGTTGTTTGACAACCTTTGGAAAGATTTAAGCCCTTTTTTTAAAAAATTACTCCATTTTAATCTTTCGAAAACAGAAATCTATGGTCCGGGGGTTGGTTATGTGTAGGGAAGATATTCTAAGATCATCACCCTACCCCACCCTTTCGGTACCTACATGTCTAGTCACCCTTTTGTTCACTCACTAGAATAACCGGTTACCATTGTCCACTTAATGTCCACTTTAGAATTTTGAAAACGGGGTTTAGTCATTACTTTTCGGATGGATGATGCGTGATGCAAGTTTCTGGAAGAAGTTTGAAAATAGTGGGGGTTTTGAAAGAGTTTGAAATAGAAATTTTGAATTGATTAGAATTTTTGAAAAAGGGATTGGAGTTGAAATAAAAGTTATGACCGCACCATTTTAGGTTGCCTACGTATCTCATTTGACAAGAATCAGGTCATTCGTAGTTCGAGCAAGAGCCCGATGGAAAATAGGCGCATTAGGGCCTTTGGAAGGTTTAAAGAAACTTTGGGTTTTTGAAAGAGTTTAAGACACTTTGAGGTCTTTGGAAAAGTTTAAGACACTTTGAGGTCTTTGGAAAAGCTTAAGACACTTTGAAGTCTTTGGAAAATTTTTAAGACACTTTGTGGTCTTTGGAGGAGTTTAAGACACTTTGAAGTCTTTAGAGAAGTTTAAGACACTGTGAGGTCTTTAGAAAATTTTAAGACACTTTGAGGTCTTTGGAGAAGTTTTAAGACACTTTAAGGTCTTGGAGGTTTTGACTTGAAATTGAATGGTGGAGTGTTTCTTGAAAATGTTTTTGGATCAACTCGAGGGAGTTTTGGAAAAACATGTTTTGTTATGTCTCAAGAGGACTTGAAAGTGTTCTTGAAGTCTTGTTTTTAAAACCTTGGGGGTATGATTTTGATGGATTAGTTTTTTAAAGTGGTTTTCAAAAATGGCTAAGGGTTTGGAATCCTAATATGGACAACCTTAGAGGTTGTTCTAGATTTATCACTTGTCTTTGGAATCCCTAACCATGAGAGGGCTAGGGACACCTTGGGTTTGTGACCTTTTGAAAACATTTTTGGAAACGCCTTGAAGATGGAGTGTAAGAACATTTGGAGATTTTATGGAGTTGGTTTTTTTTTTTGTTTAAATCAAGAGAGTGGAGGTTTTGGAAAAGTGGACTATGAGAATGATTTAAAATTGAGTGATAATTTAGAAAAGAGTTCAAGAGTTGGAACCTTGAAGTATACTAACATAGGTTGGGTTGGCTTAGGGTTAGAGGTGACCTAAGGTTGACTAACTTGGGTTAGGTTAACTTAGGGTTAAAATGACCTATGGTTAACTAACTTGGGTTAGGTAGACATAAGGTTAAGATGACTTAGGGTTAGGTTAACCTAAGGTAAGTGAACTAGGGTCAAGTTAACCTAGGGTTGGATAACTAGGGTCAAGTTAACCTAGGGTTGGGTAACTGTAAGCACCCCATTTTTGACCGCTCTGCAGTCTACACTCCGTCCAGACTTGTTTTCAAGTCATTATGGACATATTTCAATCGAAACCAATCCTCTAGTCCAAATTCCGTCTCTCCATCGCTTCGCGGGCCTGTCAGGCCCAAATAGAGGCAAAATGACCAAAATGCCCTTAGGGGCATTGTCCTTTCTTATTCCAATTTCGATCCCTCTCTCGAGACAGTTTATTCCTTGAGACGGTCCGAGTAGCAAAACTACTCACAAAACCGTCGGAGTGGCGGAAACACTCACAAAACCGTTAGAGTAGCGGAAATACTCACACCGTTAGAGTGGCGGAAACACTCAAAACCCAGGCACGTCTCTTCGGAGTCGGTAAGACCCCTTTCCAATCCCTCTCTCGAGACAGTTTATTCCTCGAGACGGTTCCAATCCAGGCATGTCTCTTCGGAGACGGTAAGACCCCTTTCCAATCCATCTCTCGAGACAGTTTATTCCTCGAGACGGTCCGAGTAGCAAAACTACTCACAGAACCGTTAGAGTAGCGGAAATACTCACAGAACCGTTAGAGTAGCGGAAATACTCTCAAATCGTCAACCCCGTCCGAGTAGCGGAAATACTCAACCCCGTCCGAGTAGCGGAAATACTCAACCCCGTCCGAGTAACGAAAATACTCACAAATCATCAACCCCGTCCGAGTAGCGGAAATACTCACACCGTTAGAGTGGCGGAAACACTCAAAACCTAGGTCAATACCTATGTTTGTTAGTTCACTTTGGTGAAAAATGACCAGACTACCCTTAGGACCTTTTTCGAGACTTTTCGGTCAAGATGACCATTTTGCCCCTAGGCATCCGAACGCCCCGGGAACCACACCGGCTCTGGGTATCAAACCGGTAATGTCCCGAGAACACTTTTTATAGTATTCTCAACCTTCCCTTACCTTTCCGGATCATTCTGAGTCAGTTCCGGCCAACCCGATGCAAAATGACCATTTTGCCCCTGGAGGGCCGGTCTCCTTCTTCGACCACACCGGCTCTGGGTATCAAACCGGTAATGTCCCGAGAATAATTTTTATAGTGTTCTTGACCTTCTTTTACCTTTCCGGACCATTCCGAGTCAATTTCGGCAAACCCGGTACAAAATGACCGTTTTGCCCCTGGTGGGCCGGTCTCCATTTCCGATCACGCCGGCTTTGGATATCAAACCGGCAACCTCTAGGAACATCCTAAATAATGTTTCCAGATCCCAAGTTTTCTTCCGGGACAGTTTGAGTCTGTCCCGGCAGTTTTCCGGTCCGGTTGACCGTTTTGCCCCTAAAGGCTCGGTCAACCTTTCCGACACATCCAATCCTCACTTTTCAAGTCAAATACCTCCAGGACACTATTTTAAGTGTTCCTGCTCCTTTCCGGCGTTTCGGGTCACTCCCGGCTCCTTCAAATCATTCCCGGACTTTCCGGAGTCACTCCTAGTGAAGCCAGGCTAAAGTTTACATGGTAGTCACTAGTACAGACGCCCAAATCTAGTCAAAGATACGTTGCTTGCTGACCTTAATTGTTTCCTAAATGGCTGGCGCCAGTGTAAAATTTGCCCTGGCGCCACTGCAACAGGCGCCAGGCTTGTCCAACTTTTATAAATACAGAGCCTCGATCAACGTGAAAAGGGTCTGCAAACTTAACCTAGAAATCACACAATTTGATACACAGAGCTCGAGCACCTCCAAAAACCCTAGCCTCCCTAGGTTTTCCAAACCCTAGCCACTATACACAAACCCTAGCCTCTTATACACTCATGCACACCCCTATACACTCATACACTAGCCTTCAACCACTCTCTCAAGACTTGAAGAGTTGCCATACGAAGCTTGAAGACAACCCTTGAAGACTGAAGAAGAAGATCAAGACGAAGACCAAAGACCGAAGACCGAAGACTGCACGGCGCGCAAAATAAACAAGAAACAAGGTAGGCTTTCTCTTTAATTTTCTGCACTTCCCCCCTCTCTCTTCTCTCTCCAACCCACTTCGGTTTTCTCTATTTTAATCCCCTATCTCTTTCCCCCCCTTTCTTTGCATGCTTGAAACAAGGGGATTCCCGGTCCATGTGTAGGATTGGACTATTGGAGAGTCACCGTGTCGGGGGCTTTCTTCTAGTCTAACCAAAGACCACGTGGGTTCGACCCCCTTGATTATGTGGTGAAGCCTTAACCTTGTATGTTCACGACCCCAAATTGCATTGTGCATATCATAGTCTTGCATCTTCCAAAGTTCGTTTTCAAAAACGTTTTCAAAATTGCATCAAAATCTCTTTTTCAAAAATTTGTTTTCAAAACCACAATTCTAGGGTGATTCTAGCCTTTCCATGGCTAGGGTTGCTTTAGGAAAGTGTTACATTAAAAGTGACCCTTTTGGTCTATATTTTCAAACCTTATTGTTTTTCAAAACCACTTTCTTAAAGTGGTTCTAGCCCTCTTTTGGTTAGAATCGCTTTAGGAAAGTGAGACGTTTTCATGCTTTCCAAAAAACTCTCTTTTTAAAAATCTCTTCCTAAAAATCTCTTTTTCAACATACTTTCCTAAAACTCTCCTCTCCAAAATTGTTTTCAAAAACTCCCTTCTAAAATCTATTTTTTATTTTTTTTATTTTTATTTTTATTTTTTTCAAAATTCTCTCTCTAAAATCTTTTTCTCAAAATTCACCCTTTAAAAACACTCCCTAGATTCACCTTCCTAAAAAATCTCTCCTAAAAATCTTTCCAAATACTCTCTTTTCTAAAATCTCCCTTCTAGAAATTCCCCTCTAGGTTTTCCTTCCAAAACCTTCGTTTCCAAAAATGCACTTTCTAAAACTCCCTTTCCCTTAGATTCCAAGTCAAGCCCTAGAAACCACGATTAGGAAACCCTAATTTTCTTCCCAAAAACATGGTTTTCAAACTTTGTCCCAAACCTAGGTTTCCAAAATCTTTTGTTTTCACATCCAAACTCTACACGTTTTCAAAACCTATTTTCTACGTCAAAACTATAATCTTTCAAATCTAGGGTTTCTAGAATCTCCTTTTCGAAATCCTTGCCAAATCCTATCTTCCCTTTAGGAAACCAAATCCAATCCTCCGTTTTTGGAAACAAAATCAAACCTTTGCTTTTAGAAACCAAATCCAATCCCTTCCTAATCCAAACCTTTCCTAATTCAATTCCTTCCTAAACCATAAGTTTCCTAAACCTAAACTTTAAACCTTTTCTTAAGTTTCAAAATCCAACCTTTTCCTAATTCAAATCCTTCCCAAACTTCCGTTTTCCTAAATCTTAAGTTTCTAAAACTTGAACATAAAAATCTTTCCTAAACTTTAAAACTCAACTTTCAAATCTTTCCTAGTTCAACCCTTTCCTAATTCTACCCCTTTCAAACATCTTTTTCAAATCCAAGCTTTCAAATCTTTCCCAAACTCAAACCTTTCCTAATCTCAAGATTTTCTAAAACTCTAAAAACTTTCTAAATTTTGAACTTTCTAAATTTCAAATCTCTCCAAATTCAAAACTTTCTAAATTTGAAACCTTCTTAAGTTAAATCTTTCTAAACCTAAAACTTTCTAAATTCTAAACTCTCTTAAACTTCAAATCTTTCCAAATCTATGACTTTTCTAAATTCAAAACTTTCTTAATTTAAGACTTTCTTAAGATTAAACTTTCTTAATTCAAACATTTCCTAAATTGAAAACTTTCCTACTTTCAAAACTTCCTTATTTTCAAAACCTTTCCTTTTTCAAAACCTTCCTTAAAATGAAGCTTTCTTAATTCAAAACTTTCCCTTTCTTAATTCAAACATTTCCTAAACTAAAAACTTTCCTTTTTCAAACCTTTCCCAAAACGAAACTTTCTTATTTTTAAAACTTCCTTATTTTCAAAACTTTCCAAAATCAAAACTTCTCTTTTCAAACATTTCTAAATTCGAAACTTTCCTAAGTTGAAACTTTCTTAAACCCAAACCTTTCCTAATTCAAAACTTTCCTAAGTTGAAACTTTCCTAAACCTAAAACTTTCCAAAAATGAAACTTTCCAAAGATAACATTTTCCTAATTCGAAACTTTTCTAATCCAAATCTTTCCTAAATTTCAAGTTTTCAAATCCTTCCAAATCTTCCAAATCCAACATTCCAATCCAATCCTTCTTAATCTCAAGTCTAGGTTTCCTAAACCTCCTTCTTTCTAAAACCAAGTCTTTCTAAAATCAATCTTTCCAAAGCAAGTTCAATCCTCTCAATTCTAATTTCAAATCTCCTTTTCGAATTTCAAATCACATTCAATGTCCAATTCAAGTTCCTTCTTCAATCCACTCTTCTATTTTCAATCGGACTCTTGTCCGAACTACGACTGACCTGATTCCCCCAAAGGGATACGTAGGCAACCTTCATAGGTGCGGTCACAATACTTTTCAAACTTTCAATTCCACCCTCATGGGTGCGGTTTTCAAAATCTTTTCAAATCTCGAATTTCAATTTCAAAATTTCTATTTTCAAATTTCTGCTTTCAATTTTCAAACTTTTCAATTTCAAATCTTTCCAATTTCAAATCTATTTTCAAATTAAATCAATTTCAAATCAATCTCTTTCCAAATCTATTTTTCAATTCTCTCTTATTTTGCACTGGCATACCATGCATCATGTTAGTTTCTTTTCAAACATTGTTTTTCTAAAGTGAAATAGGATTGAACATGGGTTAATTAAAGACTCTCATAGGTGAATCTAGGGTAGATTGACATGTAGGTATCGAAAGGGTGGGGTAGGGTGATAGCTTAGTGCGTCTTCCCTACACGTAACCAATCTCTGAATTTAGATCACTGTTTTCAAAGACCAAAAAGGAGTTATTTTTCAAAAAGGGCTAAATGTTTTCCAAAGGTTGCCAAATAATCTGTTTTTCGTAAAAAACCCTCTCTTGAGGATATTTTCAAAATTATTTTTTCAAAAACCTTAAGTGTAGTCTTCGGATTATGCTTAGTTTTTAGGTGACCTAACTCACCTTAATCAAGTTAGGTGACGACTCCGAATCTTTTTCAAAAGCCCTTTATTCAAACCTAGTCGCACTCATTCTTTTAGGAGGGTGAGTTCTAACGAGAGAGTACAACATTTTTCCCGCTTGGGTGAGTATTCCTCGAGTGCGAAAAATCTGGGCGCGACAATAACTAGGGTCAAGTTAACCTAGGTTTGGACAACTAGGGTCAAGTTAACCTAGGTTTAGATAACTAGGGTCAAGTTAGCCTAGTTAGATTGGAGGATGGCTTGGAAAATTGGTTTGATGCACTCTTGGAACAAAACATGTTATGCCGTGGACCTTGGTTGGCAAACTTTTTGAAGATCATTTCCATGAAAATTTTGACTCTAACCAAGAGTATGGTTTATATGGTTGGTGATTGGAGACCATTCCAAGGAAGGTTTCCTTATGGCTATTATAACCTTTATCTTGACAAGAGTGGAGGTTTCAAAAATTAACATAAGGATGGCAATTTTTAGCAAATCATTTTTTATGTAAAGAAGGAGATAATGCATTTTTGAAAACCATCTTTTGAGAAGGATTTTGAAAATCACTTTTCAAGGGGACCATTTTGTCAAGAAAGGGTTCATATGGCCAAACAAAAGGGAGACCACTCAAGAGAGGGTTCCATGGGGCCATTCCAACTATTACACTTAAAAGAATGAAAATCTTGAAAATTAGAGAATTGGAAAGCAACCCTTTTGCAAATTAAGATGTCATGATACCAAAATGAAAGTTAGGGGATTTGTAGGAGGTCTTCTAAGGCATAATTTTTAAGGTCCCATTCTAAGCTTCAAGGAGCCAACTCTTATAACAATTTTTTGAAAGAAATGTAGAACTTGGAAATGACATAAAATTAAGAGCAATGCAAGCATTGTGGAATATGGCAATAAGCATAAAATGAAGCTAAGCATACAAAACATGATCGAAATGGTAATATGCAAGGGGTCATGATTCACATACAAGGCTTTTAGGCTACACCACATAAACAAGGGGTTCCTAGGCCATACCATCTTAAAGTAGGTTAGTGAGAGGTCCCTACACGGTGGTTCTCACTTGCTTTCATCTAGGCATGATCTAAGAGCCCTCTTGGCTCAAGCATGCAAGAAAGGGGGGTTGAAGATGGGGATTAAAATAGAGAATAACCCAAGTAGGCTAGGGGAGAGAAGAGAAAAGTGGGGGAGAGCACAAATGTAAAAGGGATACCACCTTTTGCCTTCAACACACTTGTAGTCTTCAATAGATGTCTTGATTGGAGCTTGAGTGACTTCAAGAAGGCTTGAGAGGCTAGAGTGGAGTGTGTAGGTGTGTATAAGGCCTTGTATGTGGAGTGTATAGGCTTAGGAGGGGTAGAATCTAGCCTAAGTGTTGGAGGGAAGGAATATATGTATAGATTCGAGTTTTTGGAGTGATTCCAGCAAAACTTCGCATCAATTTCGGACCTGGAATATACAAAGGGGGAGGCCTCAATTTATAGGCAATCTGGAACAGGCCTTGGGCATGTGTTACATGCGCATGGCCAAAATTTGGCCTTGAGCATTTAGGACATGCGCAGGTACTGTTCCATTATCAGAATGACACATGGCACCTTATGTACTGGTTAAATCTTGATCGTTGATCGAAAGTCGGTCGATTTGATCAAAATTTGAGTGCATGTAGCATAAGCTCTATCACCGGGAAGGTTCATCCAAACTTTGCCTCGATAATTGAGTCAATCGGAAAGGTTTCAGGGGAATTGGTCGCAGTTGGGATGTTCTCCTAGTGCTTCCGATAAACTTTCATGTTTTCGAAGAGTTTGAATTATGTTTGGAGGTGAGTGATATCGTCTTGGGAAGTGTGCCAAAAGGTCACTTTTGCGAAGCGTCTGTGATATGCTCCCTGGGTATTTAAAAGTGGCTGTTTCCGTTTCGTGTGATCGAGGCCTTCAAGAAGCGATCTATTTGATCGGATCGTACCGATGGAAAGTACTATGGAAATACTTTCAAGAATTCCTAAATTTATGCATTTCTCAAGTCGTTTGACGGTGCATTTTGGTTAGGGAATCGAAAAAAAAGCCAACCTCGGCAGAGCGTCTGTGAGACACTCCAAGGGTTGCTGAAAGTTATAGTTTTTACATCGTACGATAGAGGGCTTCGGGAAGCGATCTATTTGATCGAACCGTATCGATGGAAAGATCTATAGACGAGCTTTTGAGAATTCCCTGATTTACATATTTCTCAAGTCGGTTGATGGTGCGTTATAACCAGGGAATCGGGAGAAAAGACAATTTAGGCGGAGCGTCTGCAAGACGCTCCAGGGAACTTTTATCGCGTCGTGTGAGCTTAGTGTCGTAGGGTCCTCCTCGGGTTAAACAAGGGCGTGTGGTGAAACCCTCTGCTAGAAATCCCAAGGCCGGCGCTGTTTTGAGGCATATTTGGGCTTCCAGGGGCGAAACGGTCATTTTGACCAGGATTGGTTGGAAATGGTCAGGAATGGTTTAGGATGTTGTGTTAAGTGTGTAGGGTTGTTCAGGGATGGTTTTGAGAGAGTCTTTTACCATTTGGTAAGGTTTGCGCAGTGATGAGGTGTTCGGGGGCAAAATGGTCATTATGACCGGAGTGGGCCGAAATAGGACCGGATTCAGACCAAATGGTCCGCGGGGGACGCCTAATGGTTTAACAACATTTTGGTAGGATGGACTTATCGTTTTGAGGGATTTTGAACTTTCCTAAAATGTGCCTGGAGGCCCAAGGGGCAGGTTTGGTCATTTTTCACCGAGTCGGGCTAATAGGCCCCAGTGTTAGCCTTGGTGTTGATTCTCGAGACCGCCCGGTCTCGGAAAACTACCTATGCGGTGTTGGTCTCTAAGAACGCTCGGTCTTAGAGAACTACCTGTAAGGGTGGTGTTGGTTCCTGAGAATGTCTGGTCCTAGAAAGATACCTGGAAGGGTGGTGTTAGTCTCTGAGAACGCCCGGTCTCAGAGAACTACCAAATGACGGACATTCTACTTTGGCGGACTAGCAGGCGCCAGAAGTGAACCGTCTGGAATTTTTAATGTGGTGTTGGTCCCCGAGATTACCTGATCCCGGGAAGCTACTTGGATGGCGTTGGTTTCCGGGACTGCCCGGTCCGGAAAGCTGCCTAGAATAATGGTGCTTATGGCTCCAGCGGGTCCTCGTGGGCCCGAGAAGCGACCAACTGGTTGGATTGGAGATTGTAAGACTCATTTTGAACCTGCATGTGTTGTGATGATGGAAACTAATCCCAGTCGGGCCAGAGATTACCGAGCGGGCAAAAATGGGGTGCTTACTGCTGCCCCTCTTTTTTTGGCTTTGCTTGCCAAAGGCAGAAAAATAACAAAGTAAGAATCCCTTTTTAGTCGCGAGGTGATCGAAGGGACGATGTGCTGGGGAATTCGGAAACCTCTTGTGGGTTACCGGTCTGGAAGATCCTCGAAAAGTCTTAGGCCTAGGTTGGGAACCGGGTTGCCAGCTTGACACATTTTGGTCCAGGGCAACTGATTCTTGCCAGTGAAAGTTGAAGGCTCGACTTTCGGCTTTCGACAAGGCCCTTACGAGCAAATTCAGATTTTTGGGAAGCTTGAAATTAGTTTTGGCGGGAAGCTGAATGGCCGAGCGCACGTAGCACATGCACATTCAGTGATGTAAGCTGTGCGCATCTAATACATGTGCCAGTTGAGTTGTTATTTTGGCACATCTGCTACATACGCCAGCCTGTGGCCATGAAAACAGAGCAGGTTCGCGTTTTGCTCACTGTGCCTTTGAGTTTTTGTTGATTTCAAAATCTTCTCTGAAGGATTTCGAGGGGTTTTGCTCGGGAAACGTTAGGGGAGTGTTGGGAGACGTTGGGCATGTGTCGAGGATCGTCAGCGTCGCCGGATTCTAGCCACAAAGCTTGTTTTTCGCCGAAGAATTTCAAAGGTTAGTTTTTTAAAAATTCATTGATTTTGATACGTTTGCTTTCGTTTTTTGCATATGAACAGTGTAATCCCATGTTTTTGAACGTTTAAAACACAATGATCGGATTGTTTTTGTGATTTGATGGAGATTTGAGTGCGTTCCGAGTGATTTTGTGTGTTTGGGTGAAGTGGGTTTTCTGCAGGACTCAAAAAATTATCTCTACAGGCTTGGGCATTGACTTTTTGTGAGAGATTTTTACATTGAGTACCTTAGAAAAATGTGTAAAACAACCGTA
This sequence comes from Euryodendron excelsum, assembly GCA_033060915.1. Lineage (NCBI taxonomy): Eukaryota > Viridiplantae > Streptophyta > Magnoliopsida > Ericales > Pentaphylacaceae > Euryodendron > Euryodendron excelsum. The sequence goes on from CM065379.1 coordinate 29,752,901, forward strand.
TGAAGTTTCGTAATTTTTTGAAAAATTTTAAATTTTTAGAAATTGCAAAAAATAGGAAAAATTGAAAAAAATTATAAAATGGATCTCGTTGATGGTCGAAAAATCATAAACCATTTTTTGAAAATTGTAGTGATATTCTTGCATGTTCCAAGAAATGATGTGAAATTTTTGAAAATGTAGAAGAAATAGGAAAATTTGAGAATATCGAAAAATTGGCTTAAAAATTGCGTTTGAGAATGGGATGCGTGTTTTGGAGGATGGGGTTGTTTTAGTTGATGGTTTGAGATGTTTCAGGCTATGTTTATGACTTGTTTAATTTCGGGGTAGTGACTTTTTAAGGCGGAACTTTGCTGAAATTTTCAAAAATTTTAGCACTTAGCTTTAAAAGCTTTTGGTAAGGCAAATTCTTTTGAGAAAGGGGCTTTCGAGGGAGAAGGCCTGGAGAAATCGCGATTTTGAAAAAAATTTGGGAGTGGGATTTTTGAACGAGACAAGCCTCGGGCGACTGTTTTTTAGAAAACTTGAAGAATGGGGCTTTTGAAGGTGAAAGCCCAGGAAACTGTTGAGTACTTGAAATGGGGGCTTTCTAAAGGTAAACCTCGGAAAAACCGTAAATATGTTGAGTCAGGGCTTTTGAAGGAAAAAGCCTGAGAAACCGGTTTGAATTTTGAAACCAAACTTTCTGAGGAAAAAGCTTAAAAACCGTTAAAAAAATTTTGAAACGGGGTTTTTGAAGGAGAAAGCCCAAGAAACCAGTTTCAAAATTTTGAAACCAACTTCTTGAGGAAAAGCTTGAAAACCTTTAGAAAAAATTTTGAACCAGGGTTTTTGAAGGAGAAAACCTGAAAAACCAGCTTGGAAATTTAGAAACCAAACTTTTTGCTTGAAAACCCTTAGAAAAATTTTAAACCAGGATTTTTGAAGGAGGAAACCCGAAAAACCAGTTTTGAGTTTTGAAACCAAACTTTTTGAGGAAAAAGCTCGAAAACCGTTAGAAAATTTTTGAAACGGGGCTTTTGAAGGAGAAAGTCCAAAAAACCGGTTTTGAAATATCGAAATCCAACTTTTTGAGGAAAAAGCTTAAAAACCGTTAGAGAATTTTTGAAACGCGGCCTTTTTGAAGGAGAAAGCCCGAGAGACCGGTTTTGGAATTTCGAAACCAAACTTCTTTTGGGGAAAAGCTTCAAAACCCTTAGAAAAATTTTGAATCGGGGTTTTTGAAGGAGAAAACCCAAAAAATCGGTTTGGAAACTTCGAAACCAAACTTTTTGAGGAAAAAGCTTGAAAACCGTTAGAACATTTTTGAACCAAGGTTTTTGAAGGAGAAAACTCGAAAAACCAGTTTCGAAATTTTGAAACCAAACTTTTTGAGGAAAAAGCTTGAAAACCGTTAGAAAAATTTTGAACTGGGGCTTTTTGAAGGAGCAAGCCCGAGAAACCGGTTTCGAAATTTCGAAACCAAACTTCTTTTGGGGAAAAGATTGAAAACCTTTGGAAAAATTTTGAACCGGGGGTTTTGAAGGAGAAAACCCGAAAAACTGGTTTGGAAACTTCGAAACCAAACTTTTTGAGGAAGAAGCTTGAAAATCGTTGGAAAATTTTTAAACCAAGGTTTTTGAAAGAGAAAACCCAAAAAACCGGTTTCGAAATTTTGAAACCAAACTTTTTGAGGAAAAAGCTTGAAAACTGTTAGAAAAATTTTGAACCAAGGTTTTTGAAGGAGAAAACCCAAAAAACCAGTTTTGAAATTTAGAAACCAAACTTTTTGAGGAAAAAGCTTGAAAACTCATAGAAAATTTTTGAACCAGGGTTTTTGAAGGAGAAAACCCGAAAAACAAGTTTTTGAAATTTAGAAAGCAAACTTTTTGAGGAAAAAGCTTGAAAACCCATACAAAATTTTTGAACAGGGATTTTTGAAGGAGAAAACCCGAAAAACCGGTTTGGAAACTTCGAAGCCAAACTTTTTGAGGAAAAAGCTTGAAAACCAGTAGAAAATTTTGAACCAGGGTTTTTGAAGGAGAAAACTCGAAAAATCGGTTTTTGAATTTGAAAAACCAAACTTCTTTTGGGGAAAATCTTGAAATCCGTTAGAAAAATTTTGAATCGGGGTTTTTGAAGGAGAAAACTCGAAAAACCGGTTTCAAAATTTAGAAACCAAACGTTTTGAGGAAAAAGCTTGAAAACCCGTAGAAAATTTTTGAACTAGGGTTTTTGAAGGAGAAAACCCGAAAAAGTGGTTTTTGAACTTTGGAGCCAAACTCTTTTTTTTTTTTGGGGGGAAAAAGCTTAAAAACCCTTGTAAACCTCTTAACAGGGATAGGTGGGGCCCTCGCCCTTCCACTTTTCCTTTCTTTTTTCTTTTTTCTCTTTTCTCTTTTTTTTTCTTCTTTTTTTTTTTTCTCTTTTTTTTCTTCTTTTCTTTTTTTTCTTTTCTTTCTTTTCTCTTTTTTTGTGTATACACTGACACACCTATCTTTGCGCTTTTCACATATAGTAACTGATTGATCCTCTTGAATGCTGTCATTTTTCAGGATGTCAGAGGCCGGAGGCAACGGTCCGGACAAGAGGCGCCACGGGAAGGTGCCACGGATAGAGCTTGAGGAGGGCGGCAGTAATCGGGGCAGCTTGGCTAGAGGTAGCAGCCAGAGCGGTCCCTTCACTTCGGGAGTGGGAGCAGAGGAGGGCAATGTAGTCATGTCTCGACTCCGGGCTTGGTACGCCAGCTATACTGAGGAGGAGCAGTAGATTTTCTGTAGGGCTTTTGGGTATCTAGGATTGCTTCTTTCCGTGAGACTGAAAGCGGGCTTAGTTGAGGCTTCGGCCGCCTTCTGGTGCCCAGAGCTGTGTTTATTCCGTTTTAGCGATTTCAAGATGACGCTGACACCTCACGAGTATGGACGCTTGCTAGGTTTGAGGAGTGGCCAGGAGGGTATAGTAGGCCCAGACTTCCCCCGAGGCTTTATGTCTATTATTTCTGGTCAGTTGGGGCTTAGATGCCAGGCTTTGGATTCGGCCTCTCACCCTGCTTTTTCGGCACTGGAGGTGGGTTTTTGGTTAGATCACTTTGAGTTTTGTACTGGTCAGACTGCTCATTCTGGTATTTGGCATACTTCCACGGAGTGACCCATTGCTCGGATGAATGCGCTTGCCCTTATCTTGTTGAGTCTTTTGGTGTTCCCTCGGGGGGATGGTCGGGTGGATGGCAGACTCTGTTCTTTGTTGTTGTTGATCCGTCGAGGGTATTCTTATGCTCCGTTAGCTGTGGGTGAGACATATGTGAGTTTTTCCTGGTTTCAGAGCGGGGAGGACACCTCTTTTAGGGGGTCTCGGCCCCTTTTTTAGCTGTGGACGCTTGAGCACTTATTCATTCATCGCATTACTTGTCACATATGGTATCCGGAGGTTGATCCCATTTGTGCTTTGGTGAGGTCTCAGCAGGAGATTACTGATAGTGTTGACTGCCCCAATTCCCAGATGGCCTGGGTGGCATTTCTTCAGACGAGGAGGTCCAATTTAGTTTAGTGGTATGTGGGTTTATGTAATGTTGATTTGCTACGAGTATGGACTTCGAGACAGGTTTTTATCCCTTTAATTGGCTTGAGGGGTGTTGTGCCTTTTTTTGGCATTCGGGTCCTTTGTCAGTTGGGTCAAACGCAAGACGTCCCATATACTACCGTGGTGACAGGGTATCCAACTAATTTTGGCGACGAGGTTCCGCGAGGCATCGTGACTGAGTTGACAGGGTTGTGGCAGACTTTTGAGGCGCATGATGCTTCGGACAGTCCATTCTCTTTCATTCCGACAGCCACTATTGATTACATCAGGTGGTTTCGAGAATATGTTTTGGGGGGTGCTGCGGTCAAGGATCCTCTTCCAGAGTCGCCCCTGCCTCCGGTAGGGTATACTGATCTTTTGGCTATTGCTACCATTAAGGCGAGGCGCCTACGGAGACTTTATCGCGCTCGCATGTGTGAGTTGGAGACTCAGCTAGAGACGAGCAGAGGCCGAGTGAGTGATTTAGAGAGACAGCTAAAGGAGGCATCCAGGGTGAGAGACTTTCCTTTGGTTGATGTTTCCTAGGGACTCAGACGCCCTCTGGGATCCCGAGATACTTCCTTTTCAGTGGAGGGCGATCCACGGGACACGTTCATAGTCCAATTGAGGGACATGGTGCACACCCTTTCGCAGGAAAGGGATCATCTCCTTGATTGATGTCAGTGCCATAGGTTGAGCCAGTTATCGACTTCTTCTTTCGGGGCTTCTACCAGTACCGGCCCTTCTGGGGGAGGGTTGGTGGTGCCGCCATTCAGCGAGCACGGTCCCCTACCTGCTATCTTTGGTCCCGTGAGTCTTGCCGCTAGGAGCTCGGATGAGGATTCTTCGGATGGAGACGTGGATCGATACATTGTAGTCCCTCGTCCTTGACGTGACTGTACCCCTTTTTCTTTTTTCTCCCCTTGATGCTGTGATTCAGGGTGTTTGGCTCTCTTCCAGGATTCCCTGCATTTGTAGATATGCTTATATTAGATAAATTATTATGGTTTTAGTTATAACAGATCCCACTTTTTCTTTGGAACATGTCACCATCTGCTTGTTCCTGCATCGATTTGTTAGCTTAGCATGTATTATAGCAGATGTTGTATCTATTGATGAGAACTACTTTCTTGGAATAGGATTTTCCTCGGGGCGTCCTTGGCGGGAGCCCACATGGTTCCTTCTTCTTGGCCTATTTGATTTCGAAAGAATGCCCTTTTTGACAACCACAATCTCTCCCTGTCTTTTCCTATCATGGCCTGGGAACGATCCATATCGATGGTTGAGGTGAATTCGAGGATAGTGTGGGAAGTGTTTTTTTTTTGCCCTTTTTGCCATCAGCACCTTTGCAGGTTTTCGCCGACCCTGGCTCTGTTATTTTTGTGTCTCGGCGCCCTTGCGGGTTTTCACCGTACCAACAGATTTGTATCTTGCCATGCCTCCATCTTTTTACTCGCAACGCTCTTTCAAGTTTTCGCCGCACCCTTGGGGTCATGCTCTTTTTTTTTTTTTTTGGGCCTTTAGGGGAACTTTCTCGAAGCTGAGGGAGGGCCTGTTTGTCGAGGCAGCGGCTTGGAGGATTTGAGATGTTTATCCCTACTCAAGAATCATCATCTTTCTTACATTGGACTCAGCTCAGATTAGGCAGTTTTCATTGATCAGAGAGGACTTTTTGGGTCAGGTTGTAATGAGGCTAGGTTGCGAATTTTTGAAAGGGATGGTATCAAAGGCTCAAAGCGTTGTGTGGTTTCGGGGGTTTGCCAGTAATCACTTTTTCAGGTCTTTTCCTTTTATCTGTGGGTTTCTTTTCCTATCCCCTTCTCTTTACACGAATTTGTACTCGTATAGGGCTCATCATTTTTCTTGGTTTTTGCCCTGGTATTATTACTGGCACAATCCATTGACTCTCAAGAGGCATCAGTCATTATTTCATTTTCATCACTTTTCATCATCATTTTTTTTTTTACGTATGAAGAACCTTCTTTCCTCTTCCGTTCTGCTCCTTCATTTGTCTTACCAAATTTGCCTTGACCTGTTTTGGATGGTGATCACCGCATCAAGTTTGTTGGGGGAATGTAATTGGCTCAGAATGAGGTGATAGCAAAAGGGTATGGTGTATGGAAAATGAATTGATGGCCTGTCATCGTATCAATTTGAAATGCCTAATCCTTATGAATCCCTTTGCAAGAATTTTGATGATTCAGAAAGGGAACACATTTAATTCCTTTAATTAGAGTGCACGGCCTCCTTTTCATTGTAAATGGACCTCCCTGTTGCTTTGGAAGAAATTGAGAGTTTCTAGTTTGCACAAAGTAGTGTTTAACTGCATCTGAATTTAAAGGGTTGAGGAATTCCTGCCCATCCATCTCTGCCAGTATTAGTGCTCCCCCTGTCAAGGCCTTCTTGACTATGAAGGGCCCTTCGTAATTGGGGGCGAACTTTCCCCGAGCCCCTTCTTGGCTGGAAATGATCTTTTTCAAAACCAGATCCCCAACCTGGAAAGTTTGGGGTCTCACCTTCTTATGAAATGCCTTAGCTACTTTCCTTTTATAGCACTAAGCGTGGCAGACAGCGGCCAATCGTTTTTCATCCAGCAGGCATAGTTGAGCGTATCAATCCTTGATCCATTCTGCCTCTTCTAGCTAAGTCTCCATTAGCACCCTCATGGAAGGAATTTCTATCTCGACCGGGAGCACTGCTTCACTTCCGTAGACCAACTCATACGGTGTTGCCCCAGTAGAGACCGTCATTGTAGTTTGATAAGCCATGAGTGCGAAAGGGAGCTTCTTATGCCAATCTTTGTAATGGTCAATCATCTTCCGAAGGATCCTCTTGATATTCTTGTTGGCGGCTTCTACTACCCCATTCATTTGCGGCCGGTAGCCCACCGAGTTTCGGTAAGTGATTTTGAAGTTTTGACATAACCGGGTCATCAAGTCGTTATTCAAGTTGGTAGCATTATCAGTGATGAGTGATTCCGAAACCCTATACCGACAGATAATGTGGCTTTTAAGGAATTTGTTCACTACTTTCTTGGTGACATGTGCATAGGATGCGGCTTCGACCCACTTCGTGAAGTAATCAATGGCAACCAGGATGAACCGGTGTCTGTTTGAGGCTTTTGGAGAGATTGGGCCAATCATATCCATTTCCCACATGGAAAAAGGCCACGGGGCTACCATTGAATGAAGCTCGACGGGCGGGGCCATGTCCCCGTGTATTTGACATTTGTGACATCAGAGGACGTATCGAACACAATCTGTTTCCATGGTGGTCTAATAATATCCTGTTCTGAGGATCTTTTTGGAGAGAGTATGGCCATTCATGTGGGGCCCACAGGTTGCTTCATGAACTTCCCTCATGATTTCTCCTACTTCCGACGCATCAACGCATTTCAAGGGCCCTAGGGGGGATCTTTTGAAAAGCTCATTTCCAACCAGAAAGTATTGAGCCGCCATCTTTCGGATCATCTTCTTATCGTTTTGTACAGCCTGGGTAGGGAATTCTCCGGTCTGCATGTATCTTTTGATGTCGTAGAACCAGGGTCGTTCGTCTAATTCGGTGGAGGTGTTGAGGCAGTGTGACGGGGTATCTCGAACAAAGATTTAAAGGGGAGGGATTTCGAAACCTTTATCAACTTTGATAGCCGCAGCTAGAGTAGCCAAGGCATCAGCAAAACTGTTTTCAGTCCGAGGAATATGGTGGAAACCTATTTTCTGAAACCTTTGACAGAGGCCCTTGATCTGCTCATGGTAAGGAGAAAGTTTGTCATCTCTGGTCTGGTACACCTCCTTGGTTTACTGAATCACCAAATCAGAATCCCCGAAGACCGTTAACTCCTCAATCTTCATTTCTAACGCCAATCGCAATCCCAAAATGCAAGCTTCATATTCAGCAATATTATTGGTGCAGAGGTCGAATTTTATTTTGGACACAATGGGGTAGTGATTGCCCTTCTCGGATACTATAACTGCCCCAATTCCTACGCCTTTCTTATTTGAAGCTCCATCAAAGTACATTTTCTACCCCAGATCTTCTTGTTTTTTGGCCTCAGACTCACTGTATAGGATGTCTTCATCGGGGAAGCTAGGATCCATGGGTTGATACTCCTCGACAGGATTCTCTGCCAGGTAATCTGCTATGACGTGCCCTTTAACTGCCTTGCGAGTTGTGAAGACTATGTCGAATTCAGCCAGAATCATATGCCATCTGGCCACTCTGCTGGAAAGAGTGGGTTTTTTGAATAAGTACTTGACTGGATCTATCTGGGATATGAGGTAAGTGGTGTGATGCAGCATATAGTGTCTGAGCCGGTGAGATGCCCATGCCAAGGCGTAACAAGTTTTTTCGAGCATGGTGTATTTGACCTCATAGGGTAAAAACTTTTTGCTGAGGTAATAAATGGCCTGTTCCCGTCTCCCAGTTTCGTCATGCTGTCCCAAAACACATCCCATTGAGGTCTCGAGGACAGTTAAATACATCAAGAGGGGCCTTCCCGAGGTTGGTGGTACGAGTACTGGGGGCTTCAAGAGGTACCCTTTAATGGTGTCAAAAACTTGTTGGCATTCTTCATTCCACTCCTTAGGGGTGTTCTTTTTTAGTAATTTAAAAATTGGCTCGCAGAGGTGAGTCATTTGTGAAATGAATCGGCTGATGAAATTCAACTTGCCCAGAAAGGATCTAATTTCGGTCTCTCCCCTCGGAGGTGGCATTTCGATGATTGACTTTATCTTGGCAGGATCCACTTCTATTCCTCTCTTGTTGACAATAAACCCCAACAACTTCCCAGATGTGACGCCAAAAGTACACTTGGCGGGGTTGAGCTTGAGTTGATACTTGCAGAGCCGATCAAATACTTTTCGTAAATTGATCAAATGGTCCTCTTGGGCTCTCAATTTGACTATCATGTCATCCACATAAATCTCCACTTCTTTGTGCATCATATCATGGAAGAGAGTGACCATGGCCTTTTAATAGGTTGCCCCGGCGTTCTTCAACCCAAAGGGCATTACCTTATAGCAATATACTCCCCATGGGGTGATGAAAGCCGTCTTTTCCCGATCTTCCTCAGCTATTTTGATCTGATTGTATCCCGAAAACCCATCTATAAAGGAGAACATTCCATGGCCGGCCGCATTGTCTATCAAGATATCTATATGAGGTAATGGGAAATCGTCTTTCGGACTGGCCTTGTTGAGATCTCGAAAATCGATACACATCCGGACTTTTCCATCCTTTTTTGGGATTGGGACGATGTTGGCCAACCATTGGGGATATTCGACCACTTGCAGGAACCCAGCATGGAACTGCTTGACTACTTCTTCCTTGACTTTCAGACTCCATTCGGGCTTAAGCCTTCGAAACTTTTGCTTTACGGGCTTGACTTGCGAATCTAAGGGCAACTAATGTTCAACAATAGATTCATCCAACGCTGGCATGTCCTGGTAAGACCATGCGAAGACATCAATGTAGGCAGTCAGTAGCTCCAACATTTCCCGGCGTTGCCAATGATCTAATCCTGTCCCTAGCTTGACTTCCTTCGGGGATTCCTTACTTCCCAAATTAATTGTCTCTGTCTCCTCAATATTGGGATTTTTGCGATTGTCATGTTTTTCCAACTACTCTAAAATCTCTTCTGGGATCTCATCGGTGTTGTTGACATTAAGTTCAATTCCCAAGCGTTGATAGTCGAATTCAGTCTCGAAATTGTGATTGGTCAAAATAGGCATTCTTTCGATTAGTTGGCTAAGACGTTGGACGAGCGGGTTCCTGATCAGAACAACAAGGAGGGTCATTCAATAACAGGGAAGTAATTCTCCTCTTTTATATATAGATATTCCCTACTACAGCTTTTGATTTGAAAATGGAAATTTCAATAGAAAGATAGACAAATGACAAAGTTTTAGGGATTTAGAGATGCATGGAGTGTGTCGTGCCCAGATTTTTTACACTCGAGGAATACTCACCCAAGCGGAAAAAATGTTGTACTCTCTCGTTAGAACTCACCCTCCTAAAAGAATGAGTGCGATTAGGTTTGAATTGAAAATTGATTTGAATAAAGGGTTTTTGAAAAAGATTCGGAGTTGCCACCTAACTTGATTAAGGTGAGTTAGGTCACCTAAAAACTAAGAATAATCCGAAGACTACACTTAGGGTTTTTGGAAAAAGGTTTTTGAAAATATCTCCTCAGGAGAGGGTTTTTAAGAAAACAGGTTGTTTGGCAACCTTTGGAAAACATTTAGCCCTTTTTGAAAAATGACTCCTTTTTGGTCTTTGAAAATAGTGATTCTAAGTTCGAAGGTTGGTTACGTGTAGGGAAGACGCACTAAGCTATCACCCTACCCCGCCCTTTCGGTACCTACATATCAATCTACCCTAGATTCACCTATGAGAGTCTTTAATTAACATATTTTCAACCCTATTCACTTTGAAAAACAATGTTTGAAAAGAAACTAACATGATGCATGATATGCAAGTGCAAGTTAAGAGAATTGAAAAATAGATTTGAAAAGAGATTGATTTGAAATTGATTTGATTTAAAAATAGATTTGAAGAGATGGAATTGAAATTGGAAAGTTTGAAAATTGAAAATAGAAATTTTGAAATTGGAATTTTGAAAATAGATTGGAATTTGAGATTTGAAAAATGTGGAGACCGCACCCATGAAGGTGGAATTGAAAGTTTGAAAAGTATTGTGACCGCACTTATGAAGGTTGCCTACGTATCCCGTTGGGGGAATTAGGTCAATCGTAGTTCGAACAAGAGTCCGATTGAAAATAGAATAATTGATTTGAAGAAGGAGATTGAACTGGAAATTGAATTGGAAGATTGAGAGATTGAACTTTGAATAGAGGATTGAAAATTGGAATTTGGAATTTTGGAATTGAAAAGATTGAATTTTGATTTGAAAAGATAGAACTTGGAAGAGAGATTTAGACTTATTTTGAAAAGACGAAGGATAAGGAAACCTAGACTTAGGAAAGAGACTTAGGAAAGATTTGACTCGACTTGGAAGGTTTAGGAGATTAGGAAAGATTAGATTTAGGAAATGTTTGAATTAAGAAAGGTCCGATTTAGGAAAGCGTCATTTTTGAAAAGTTTCGAAATTAGGAAAGTTTTCATTTTAGGAAAGTTTTGAAATTGGAAAGCTTTGAGTTTAGAAAGTTTTCGAAAAAGGAAAGGTTTTAGGATTAGGAAAGTTTTGAAATTGGAAAGTTTCGAGTTTAGAAAGTTTTCGAAAAAGGAAAGGTTTTCAGATTAGGAAAGTTCCCAAATTAGGAAAGTTTTAGATTTGAAAAGATTTTGAAATTAGGAAAGTTTTAGATTTGAAAAGATTTTGAAGTTTTGGAAAGTTTAGAATTTGGAAAGATTTAGGTTTAGAAAGATTTAACTTGAGAAAGTTTCAAATTTAGAAAGTTTTGAATTTGGAAAGATTTGAAATTTAGAAAGTTTAAGATTTAGAAAGTCTTAGAGTTTTAGAAAATCTTAAAATTAGGAAAGGTTTGAGTTTAGGAAAAGTTTGAAAACTTGAATTTGGAAAGTTAAGATTTGGAAAGGGGGTTGAATTAGGAAAGATTTGAAAGTTGAGTTTTAAAACTTAGGAAAGATTTTATGTTCAAGTTTTGGAAACTTAAGGTTTAGGAAAGTGAAAGTTTAGAAAGGATTTGAATTAAGAAAAAGTTGGATTAGGAGGGGATTGGATTTGGTTTCTAAAAGAGAAAGTTTGATTTCGTTTCCAAAAATGGAGGATTGAATTTGGTTTCCTAAACGGGAATATTTGATTCGGTTTTCTAAAGGGAAGATAGGATTTGGCAAGGATTTGGAAAGGGAGGTTCTAGAAACCCTAGTTTTGAAAAATTATAGTTTTGACGTAGAAAAGAGGTTTTGGAAACATGTATAGTTTGATGTAGAAAACGAGAGGTTTTGGAAACCTAGGTTTGGGCAAAGTTTGAAAACTATGTTTTTGGAAAGAAAATTAGGGTTTCCTAATTGTTGACTCTAGGGTTTAACTTGGATTCTAAGAAAAGAGTTTTTTGGAAAGTGTGCTTTTGGAAGCAAAGATTTTTAGAAGGAAATCCTAGAGAGTTTTTGGAAAGTGATTTTTGAGGATATTTGGAAAGAGATTTTAAGAAAAGGAGTTTTTGGAAAGTGAATTTTGAGAGAGTTTTGAAAAGAAGATTTTGGAAGAAACTTTTGGGAAAGAGTTTTCAGGAAAATGAATTTTTGGGATGATTTTTAGAAAGAAATCCTAGTGAGGAGTTTCTAAAAGGAAGATTTTGAAAATAGAGTTTTTAGAAAGATTTTGGAGAGCGTTTTTGGAAAGTGAATTTTAGGGAGAGCATTTTGGAAAGGAGTTGAAAAAGGAAGTTTTGAAAAATAGATTTTTGTAGAGAGTTTTTAGAAAACAATTTTGGAGAGGAAAGTTTTAGGAAAGTATATCGAAAAAGAGATTTTTAGAAAGAGGGATTTGGAAAAAGAGTTTTTAGAAGGTGTAAAAACATCTCACTTTCCTAAAGCAATTCTAACCATAAGAGGGCTAGAACCACTTTAGGAAAGCGGTTTTGGAAAACAATAAGATTTGAAAATATGGACCATATTGGTCACTTTTAATGTAACACTTTCCTAAAGCAACCTTATCCATGGAAAGGCTAGAATCACGCTAGAATTGTGGTTTTGAAAACAAGTTTTTGAAAAAGAGATTTTGATGCAATTTTGAAAACAAGTTTGAAAAGTATTTTGAAAACGAGTTCGAAAACGAACTTTGGAAGATGCAAGACTATGATATGCACAATGCAATTTGGGGTCGTGAACATATAAGGCTAAGGCTTCACCACATAATCAAGGGGGCCGGACCCACATGGTCTCTGGTTAGACTAGAAGAAAGCTCCCGACACGGTGACTCTCCAATAGCCCAATCCTACACATGGACCGGGAATCCCCTTGTTTCAAACATGCAAAGAAAGGGGGGAAAGAGATGGGTGATTAAAATAGAGAAAACCCAAGTGGGTTAGGAGAGAGAAGAGAGAAGGGGGAAGTGCGAAAATTTAAATAGAAAGACTACCGTATGTCTTCTTTATTTTACGCGCCTTGCTTGTCTTCAATCTTCGGTCCTCGTCTTGATCTTCTTCTTCAACCTTCAAGGGTTGTCTTCAAGCTTTAGATGGAAGCTCTTCAAGTCTTCAAAGGTTGGTTGAAGGCTAGTGTATGAGTGTATGGGGATGTATAGGAGCGTATATGAGGCTAGGGTTTAGTGTAGGGTGGCTAGGGTTTGGGAAACCTAAGAAAACTAGGGTTTTGGAGGTGCTCGAGCTCTGTATATCGAAATATAGGATTTTTAGGTTGAGTTTGCTGATCCCCTCCACGTTAAATGAGGCTCTGTATTTATAGAGGTTGGACAACACTGGCGCTTGTTGCAGTGGCGCCAGGCCAAAGTTTACACTGGCGCCACTAGGAGTGGCGCCAGGCCATTTTTTGGCTTGTAGTGGCGCTAGCCATTTAGGAAATATTTAAGGTCGGCAAGCAACGTATCTTTGACTAGATTTGGGCGCCTGTACTAGTGACTACCATGCAATCTTTAGCCTGGCTTTACTAGGAGTGACTCTGGAAAGTTCGGGAACGATTTGAAGGAGCCAGGAATGACTTGGAAGGCCAGAAAGGAGCAGGAACACTTAAAATAGTGTCCTGCAGGTATTTGACTTGAAAAGTGAGGATAAGATGTGTCGGAAAGGTTGACCAAGCCTTTAGGGGGCAAAACGGTTAATCAGACCGGGAAGCTGCCGGGGCGAACTCGGACTGTCCCGGAAGAAGACTTGGGATCTAGAAACATTATTTAGAATGTTCCCAGAGGTTGCCAGTTTGATTTTCAGAGCCGGCGTGGTCGGAAAAGGAGACCGGCCCACCAGGGGCAAAACGGTCATTTCGCACCGGGTTAGCCGGAACTGACTCGGAATGATCCGGAAAGGTAAGGGGAGGTTGAGAACACTATAAAAAGTAGTCTCAGGCGATTACCGGTTTGATACCGGGAGCCAGTGTGGTTGAAAAAGGAGACCGGCCCACCAGGGGTAAAACGGTTATTTTGTACCGGGTTGGCCGGAACTGACTCGGAATGATCCGGAAAGGTAAAGGAAGGTTGAGAATACCATAACTAGTATTCTCGAAAAATTACCGGTTTGATACCCAGAGCCGGTATGGTTCCTGGGGCGTTCGGATGCCTAAGAGCAAAATGGTCATCTTGACCGGAAAGTCTCGGAAAAGGTCCAAAGGACAGTTTGGTCATTTTTCACCAAAGTGGGCTAACAAACACTGGTCTTGACCTGGGTTTTGAGTGTTTCCGCCATTCTAACGGTGGTCGTCGTCATGACACAAGGGTTTGTTGGCAATTCCCTATATCGATCTACTTGTGAGTATTTCCGCTACTCTAACAGTTTTGTGAGTAGTTTCGCTACTGGGACTGTCTCGAGGAATGAACTTTCTCGAGAGAGGGATTGGAAAGGGGTCTTATCGTCTCCACAGAGACGTGCCTGGATTGGAACCGTCTTGAGGAATAAACTGTCTCGAGAGTGGGATTGGAAAGGGGTCTTATCGTCTCCGAAGAGACGCGCCTGGATTGGAACCGTCTCGAGGAATAAACTGTCTCGAGAGAGGGATTGGAAAGGGGTCTTATCGTCTCCAAAGAGACGTGCCTGGATTGGAACCGTCTCGAGGAATAAACTGTCTCGAGAGAAGGATTGGAAAGGGGTCTTATGGTCTCCGAAGAGACGTGCCTGGATTGGAACCGTCTCGAGGAATAAACTGTCTCGAGAGAGGGATTGGAAAGGGGTCTTATCGTCTCTGAAGAGACGTGCCCGGATTGGAACCGTCTCGAGGAATAAACTGTCTCGAGAGAGGGATTGGAAAGGGGTCTTATCGTCTCCGAAGAGATGTGCTCGGATTGGAACCGTCTCGAGGAATAAACTGTCTCGAGAGTGGGGATTGGAATCGGAAAGGAAAGGACAATGCCCCTAAGGGCATTTTGGTCATTTTGCCTCTATTTGGGCCTGACCGACCCGCGAAGCGATGGAAAGACAGAATTTGGACCTAAAGAATTGGTTTCGATTGGAATATGCTCACAATGACCTGAAAAACAAGTCTGGACGGAGTGTAGACTACCGAGCGGTCAAAAATGGGGTGCTTATAGAGTGCCCCGCAAGCTTGTACCGAAACTTGCATGCTTGAAGGAGATTCTCACTATCCCAGTTATCAAGGTTCTCTCCCAGAAGGGCGGGCCTGATGGTGCTATGCTTCGGTACTTCCGTATCTGAAAGTGGAGGTATATTGATCATCAAGGCTTCTTGAAGGTGATTGACTTGGCTGCCTGCCTCCTTGTTTCCTCTCTTAAGGCCATTGTCATCCTCTGTCAAGCAAAGCTCTGTGAATTGGAGTGTTACTTCTTCCTCTCCTCCCTTTTTGGGTGCAATCCTCTGTCGCTTCCTTTCCTGGGCTTGCTCCTTGATTTCTTTCTTTGTCGGCTTGTATCGTAGGCCAAAATTATGTCTTTGGGACGGGATGTTTGGAATTTCGGGAATCCCTTGCAGCTTCCTCCCTAGTCCTTTGCTTGGCTGATACCCGTTCTTTTGGAAGTAGCGAGCAATCATCTGTGCATTACCTGAATACCTTGGCTTGACCATATCTTCCTCATGTATTGCGGTGACGTATTCCAAAGACTGGAAACAAGATGAGCGGCCAACTCGGTGTACGGAATGGCATCGGCTTTGTAAATCGCAAACTCCTTCTTAGCGTAGATGGAAATTAGCTTAGCCTTGATGATGAATTTGATCTTTTGATGAAGACTGGATGGCACCGCTCCGGCCAAATGAATCCATGGTCGTTCGAGCAACATGTTATATGTTGAAGATATTTGCAGAACTTGGAACTTGATAGCAAAGGTAACAAGCCCTATCTCGACAAGTATCTCAATTTCCCCCATTGTCTCTCTCTTGGATCCGTCGAAGGCCCGTATGACAATGCTGTTGTGGTTTAAGTGAGATTGGTCCATCCCAAGTCTCTCCAAGGTCGAGTACGGGCAAACATTTAGAGCCGACCCATTATCCACCAACACCCTTGATACGATCATCCCTTTGGTTTTGACAGTTATATGTAAGGCCTGCATATGCCCCGTCCCATCGGCGGGAATCTCATCGTCAGTAAAGGTGATGGCATTTGGTGCCATGATGAGTCCCACCATGTTTTGCAGATTGTCAGGGGTAAAACTATCCGACACGTGGGCCTCTTTAAGGACCTTGAGCAAAGCATTACGATGAGTTTCGGAGGTGAGTAGCAGGCCCAACATGGAGATGTGCGAAGGGGTTTTCTTAAGTTGCTCCATCACATCATAGTCATTTTTCTTTAAGGCCTTAGTGAATTCAGAGATTTCGTGTTCCGTGAGAGGATTAGAACATTCTCCCTCCTTATCTTTTCCTTTTCTTCTTCTCTCTATCTCCTCCGAAGTGTAGCATCGGCCTAACCTAGTCATTCCCCCGATTTTAGCAATAGACTCTTCCAAGGTTTGGGTAGGAGTTGGGGGGTAATTCCAAGGTACTTTGTGCAAATCGGTAACTGGCGGCTGCAACAACAGAGGTAGAGTTGTTCTTATTGGTATTGGTAAGGAAACGGGTGTCGGTTTTTCCATCTGGGGGAGAATGGGTAAGGTGATGGGAGACAGGGGAGCACCTTGAGGTGTGGGAGTATATACAGGAGGTGGGGGCCTCATGGCTCTTTGGAGGTCTGTGTGGGGGATGAACCCAAACATTGCGATCATAGGTTTTGGGACTTCTTGCTCTAGGTAGGGGGTGAGAATGATACGGAAGTACGGAGGGTGAGGGAAGGCTTCAGTGGTTAGGATTAGACTGGTTTGCATAGGCTGGATGATTAGGAAAGGTTCCGGGGTGATGGCTTCAAGGAGATCAGTTGTTTAAACTCTGACTAGAAAAGCAGTACCTTTTGGGATGAGGATCTCCTGAAGGCCCCTAGGTGGCTGCTTCGAGGTTGGCCAAGCCTTGTCAGGGTTCCATTCTTTTCTGTCATCTCGAAAAATTTTCAATAATTTATTAGTCATGGCCCTTAATGTAGCGGAAATGTCACCCAATTTGCCCTCTATCTGTCTTGGATCGATGGCTCGATCATTTGGTGGGATGGCCATTTTTTCCACAGGGTCCATGTCCTCTTACATTGGTTGTTTTCCTCGTTTTATGGCAAGGATTCGGGCGGCATGGCTTTGTTGATTAGGGGTGTTGCCTTCTTTGGTCATTTGTGTTGTTCTCTGGCGTTCGATGGACAGGGGTCACTCGTGTTCCTCTTCTTCCTTTCCATAGAGCAATGGTGACCTACAATGTAAGCAGTCTCACCAAAGCTATGGCTAGTCTTTTGATGAGATGGGGGAGGAAAAGAAATTAAAGAAAAACAACACAAAAAGATTGCATGTTAGGTTTTTGATTTGGAAAGGCTTTATGTAATGCGGGTCCTTAGGATGCCCCCGCCTTTTGAGGGGAACTAAGCATAATGCTTTGGCTCATGTCTAGAGATAAGGGATTGCCCCTGCATGTAAATACTATACCTACCCTTGTTCATTCATCTATTCGTAGATTCATTCATTCATTTGACAATAAGGATGATTTTATTAAGATGAATTCTTTTTTGGTACATAGAATTTTCTCAAAAATACATAGAAATGGGGAGGGGGAACATTTTCCTTGGGACTTCCACCTATTTCTACATTTACATTATGGGATCTTAAACTACTCTTGAGCCTCCGAATCTGCTTTGTTGGTAGGAGCCCTTGATTTGAATTGCTCCCTTGTCTTCTTGGCAACCTTATCTCCATGAGCGAAGAGGGATTAAGGCCCCTCTTTTATGAGATAACTTTGATGCATGCCATGAATCCTTAGGGTCTCGTGGTACCCTTAGGAGTTTCGGGTTGGCTTGAATTGAGCGAGAAGATCTTTGAGCCTTTTTCTAGGGGTTGATTAGATGCATGGAGATGCAATGACATGAGTTACTTTGAGAACTCTTGTCTTAAAGTGAGTTCAAATGCATGAGTAGTTATGACGCATGTACATAGAAGCAGCAAGAATTAGATGGCACATCAGCAGGGATTAAACAAAATTTATAAGGAAAAATAAAGCAGTCGCCCTTTCCTCCTTGATTTTGAAATTGACGCGTGTGTCCTTAATCTGGCAGGGGTTTGGCTATGCATGGGGTGCTACATGAGCATGACGTTGGGGTTTACTAATGCTTCCTAAAAAGCTTGATTCCCGAACCTTCAAACCTCCGGTGCCCACCCTCGAAAGGGTGAACTCCATCTTTGGTTGGTGGTTCGAGCGGGGGAACTATCAAGAGACCGTTGTAAGCACCCCATTTTTGACTGCTTGGCAGTCTACACTCCGTCTAGACTTGTTTTCAAGTCATTGTAGGCATATTTCAGTCGAAACCAATTCTCTAGGTCCAAGTTCCGTCTTTCCATCGCTTCGCGGGCCTATCAGGCCCAAATAGAGGCAAAATGACCAAAATGCCCTTAGGGGCATTGTCCTTTCTTATTCCAATTCCAATCCCTCTCTCGAGACAGTTTATTCCTCGAGACGGTCCGAGTAGCAAAACTACTCACAAAACCGTTAGAGTGGCGGAAACACTCAAAATCCAGGCACGTCTCTTCGGAGACGGTAAGACCCCTTTCCAATCCCTCTCCTGAGACAGTTTATTCCTCGAGACGGTTCCAATCCAGGCACGTCTCTTCGGAGACGGTAAGACCCATTTCCAATCCCTCTCTCGAGACAGTTTATTCCTCGAGACGGTTCGAGTAGCGAAACTACTCACAAAACCGTTAGAGTAGCGGAAATACTCACAAAACCGTTAGAGTAGCGGAAATACTCAACTATTAGAGTAGCAGAAATACTCACAAAACCGTTAGAGCAGTGAAACTACTCACAAAACCGTTAGAGTAGCGGAAATACTCACAAAACCGTTAGAGTAGCGAAAATACTCACAAAACCGTTAGAGTAGCGGAAATACTCACAAAACCGTTAGAGTAGCGGAAATACTCACAAAACCGTTAGAGTAGCAGAAATACTCAACCGTTAGAGTAGCGAAAATACTCACAAATAGGTCGATATAGGGAATTGGCAACAAATCCTCGTGTCACGACGACCGCCGTTAGAGTGGCAAAAACACTGAAAACCCAGTTCAACACCCATGTCTGTTAGCTCACTTCGGTGAAAAATGACCAGACTACCCTTAGGACCTTTTCCGAGACTTTCCGGTCAAGATGATCATTTTGCCCCTAAGCATCCGAATGCCTCGGGAACCACACCGGCTCTGGGTATCAAATCGGTAATCTCCTAAGACTACTTTTTATAGTATTCTCAATCTTCCTTTACCTTTCCGGATCATTTCGAGTCAGTTCCGGCCAACCCGGTACAAAATGACCGTTTTGCCCCTAGAGGGCCGGTCTCCTTCTTCGACCACACCGGCTCTGGGTATCAAACCGGTAATGTCCCGAGAATACTTTTTATAGTGTTCGCAACCTTCCTTTACCTTTCCGGAACATTCCGAGTCAGTTCCGGCAAACCCGGTACAAAATGACCATTTTGCCCCTGGTGGGCCGGTCTCCTTTTCCGACCACGCCGGCTCTGCGAATCAAACCGGCAACCTCCGGGAACATTCTGAATAATGTTTCCAGATCCCAAGTCTTCTTCCGGGACAATCTGAGTCTGTCCCGGCAGTTTCCCGGTTTGAGTGACCGTTTTGCCCCTAAAGGCCCGATCAACCTTTCCGACACATCTTATCCTCACTTTTCAAGTCAAATACCTCCAGGACACTATTTTAAGTGTTCTTGCTTCTTTCCGGCCTTCCGGGTCATTCCCGGCTCCTCCAAATCATTCCCGGACTTTCCGGAGTCACTCCTAGTGAAGCCAGACTAAAAATTGCATGGTAGTCACTAGTACAGGCGCCCAAATCTAGTCAAAGATACGTTGCTTGCCGACCTTCAATCTTTCCTAATTGGCTGGCGCCACTCCTAGTGGCGCCAGTGTGGAATTTAGCATGGCACCATTGTAACAGGCGCCAGGTTTATCCTCCCTCTATAAATACAGAGTCTCATTCAACGTGAAAGGGGTCTGAAAACTTAACCTAAAAATCCTATATTTCGATATACAGAGCTCGAGCACCTCTAAAACCCTAGCCTCCCTAGGTTTTCCCAAACCCTAGCCACTATACACAAACCCTAGCCTCCTATACACTCATACACTCCCTCATAAACTCATACACTAGCCTTCAACCATCCTTGGAAGACTTGAAGAGCTGTCATCCAAAGCTTGAAGACAACTGTTGAAGGCTGAAGGTGAAGATCAAGACAAAGACCGAAGACCGAAGACAACGCGGCGCGCAAAATAAAGAAGATATACGGTAGGCTTTCTCTTTAATTTTCTGTACTTCCCCCCTCTCTCTTCTCTCTCCAACCCACTTCGGTTTTCTCTATTTTAATCCCCCATCTCTTTCCCCCCCCCCCCCTTTCTTTGCATGCTTGAAACAAGGGGATTCCCGGTCCATGTGTAGGGTTGGGCTATTGGAGAGTCACCGTGTCGGGGGCTTTCTTCTAGTTTAACCAAAGACCACGTGGGTCCGGCACCCTTGATTATGTGGTGAAGCCTTAACCTTGTATGTTCACGACCCCAAATTGCATTGTGCATATCATAGTCTCGCATCTTCCAAAAACCGTTTTCAAAGTCGTTTTTCAAATCGTTTTCAAAGTTGTTTTCAAAATTGCATCAAAATCTCTTTTTCAAAAACTTGTTTTCAAAACCACAATTCTAGGGTGATTCTAGCTTTTCCATGGCTAGGGTTGCTTTAGGAAAGTGTTACATTAAAAGGGACCTTTTTGGTCTAAATTTTCAAATCTTATTGTTTTCCAAAACCACTTTCTTAAAGTGGTTCTAGCCTTCTTATGGCTAGAATCGCTTTAGGAAAGTGAGACGTTTTCGTACTTTCCAAAAACTCTCTCTTTAAAAATCACTTCTTAAAAACCTCTTTTTCAACATACTTTCCTAAAGCTTTCCTCTCTAAAATTGTTTTCAAAAACTCCCTTCCAAAATCTATTTTTCAAAACCCCCTTTTTCAACTCCTTTCCCAAAACTCTCTCTCCTAAAAATTCACTTTCTAAAAACGCTCCCTAAAAATCTTTCCAAAAACTCTCTTTTCCAAAATCTTCCTTCTAGAAATTTCCTCTCTAGGATTTTCCTTCTAAAATCTACGTTTCTAAAAATGCACTTTTCAAAAACTCTTTCCTTAGAGCCCAAGTCAAGCCCTAGAACCCACAATTAGGAAACCCTAAATTTTCTGCCCAAAAACATGGTTTTCAAACTTTGCCCTAAACTTAGGTTTCCAAAACCTCTCGTTTTCTACATCAAAACTATACGTGTTTCCAAAACCTATTTTCTACGTCAAAACTATAATTTTACAAATCTAGGGTTTCTAGAGTCTCCCTTTCCAAATCCTTGCCAAATCCTATTTTCCCTTTAGGATCCCGTCCTCCATTTTTGGAAACAAAATCCAACCTTTCTCTTTTAGAAACAAAATCCAATCTCTTCCTAATTCAAATCCTTCCTAAACTTCCACTTTCCTAAATCTTAAGTTTCCAAAACTTGAACATAAAAATCTTTCCTAAATTTTAAAACTCAACTTTCAAATCTTTCCTAATTCAACCCTTGCCTAATTCTACCCTCTTTTCAAATCTTAACTTATTAAACCTAAGTTTTCAAACCTTGCCTAAACTCAAGCCTTTCCTATATTTCAAGACTTTCTAAAATTCAAACTCTAAAACTTTATAAATCCTAAACTTTCTAAATTTCAAATCTTTCTAAAATTCTAAGCTTCCTAAATTCAAAACTTTCTTAAGTTAAATCTTTCTAAACCCAAATCTTTCTAAATTTTAAACTTTCCAAAACTTCAACATCTTTCCAAATCTAAGACTTTTCTAAACTCAAAGCTTTCTTAATTTAAGACTTTCTCAAGTCGAAACTTTCTTAATTCAAACATTTTCTAAATTGAAAACTTTTCTTTTTCAAACCTTTCCTAAAACAAAACTTTCTTATTTTCAAAACTTCCTTGTTTTCGAAACTTTTCAAATTCAAAACTTCCCTTTTTCAAACATTCCAAAATTCAAAACTTTCCTAATTCTAACCTTTCCTAATTCCAAAACTTTCCAAAAATGAAACTTTCCTAATTTCAAAACTTTCCTAAACCTAAAACTTTCCTAATTTCAAACTTTCCAAAAATGACACTTTCCTAATTCGAAACTTTCTTAATCTAAATTTTTCCTAAATTTCAAGTTTCCAAATCTTTCAAGATCTTTCCAAATCCAACATTCCAATCTAATCTTTCTTAATCTCAAGTCTTTCCTAGGTCTCCTATCTTTCCTAAGTCTAGGTTTCCCAAAACCAAGTCTTTCCAAAATCAATCTTTCCAAAGCAAGTTCAATCTTCTCAAATTCAATCTCCTCTTCTAATCCCAAATCAAATCCAGTTTTCAATTCAATCTCTTTCTTCTAATCCAATTTCTCTCTTCAAATCAATCTCTTTTCAATCGGACTCTGGTCTGAACTACGACTGACCTGATTCCCCTAAGGGATACGTAGGCAACCTTCATAGGTGCGGTCACAACACTTTTCAAACTTTCAATTCCACCCTCATGGGTGCGGTTTCCAAAATCTTTTCAAATCTCAAATTCCAATCTATTTTCAAATTTTCAATTTCAAAATTACTATTTTCAAATTTCTATTTTCAAATTTTCACACTTTCCAATTTCAATTTTCAAATCAAATCAATCTCTTTCTAAATCTATTCTCCAACTCTCTCTTATTTTGCACTTGCATATCATGCATCATATTAGTTTATAAATATTGTTTTTCAAAGTGAATAGGATTGGCCAATAGTTAGTTGAAGACTCTCATAGGTGAATCTAGGGTAGATTGACATGTAGGTACCGAAAGGGCGGGGTAGGGTGATAGCTTAGTGCGTCTTCCCTACACGTAACCAACCTCCGAACTTAGGATTACTGATTTCAAAGACCAAACAGAGTTATTTTTCAAAAAGGGCTAAATGTTTTCCACAGGTTGCCAAACAGCCTGTCTTCTTAAAACACCCTCTCTTGAGAATGTTCTCCAAAATCGTTTTTCAAAAAACCCTAAGTGTAGTCTTCGGATTATGCTTCGTTTTTTTAGGTGACCTAACTCACCTTAATCAAGTTAGGTGGCGACTCCGAATCTTTTTCAAAAGCCCTTTATTCAAACCAATTTTTCAATTCAAACCTAGTCGCACTCATTCTTTTAGGAGGGTGAGTTCTAACGAGAGAGTACAGCATTTTTTCCGCTTGTGTGAGTATTCCTCGAGTGCGAAAAATTTGGGCGCAACAACCGTAGGCTAAGAAACTGACACAACATCTGTCCACAGTCAATATACTATTCCCCCTTCTATCTAGAAGGGTAGTAACCGGGTAATACATGTAAGATGCAAATACAAGTGAGCACACCAAGTGTGTGGAATTTTTGAAAAATGGAGGAAAGGACCCAACAACACACATCACATCCTGTTCATTCATTCACATACATGGCAACAAATAAGATATGAAACAAAAATGTGAACAAAGGTCCATCTACAAAAGAAGAATGCAAAGAGTTAGTAACTTTTCAAAAGAAACTCAATGCAAGATAAAATGGATGGTTAATGCAAGAGCACGAATGTAGGCAATGACTGCAAGCGATGACACTTATTTGAAAATCATTTTGAAAAATAAGGTTTGCTTTGGAAACTTTGAAAAATTCGAAGAGTGGATAAAATTTGGACAAGGTAACCGAAGATTCTGGGTGAGTAAAGGGTGAAGAGACATGTTAATAGCCTAACCCTCTAAGTGTCCCCAGCGGAGTCGCCAGCTGTCACGCCTCGATTTTTTGGGGGTCCAAGGTCCTTTCAGCTCGGAGACCCTAAAGCACGGAATTCTGTCACTAAAACTCGTCCTCCTAGAAGGACAAGTGCGACTAGGTTTGAAAATTGATTTGACTAAGGGCTTTTTAGAAAAATAGGAGTCGCCACCTAACTTGATTAAGGTGAGTTAGGGCACCTAAAACTAAGCATTAATCCGAAGATTAAACTTAGGGTTTTTGGAAAAGGTTTTTGAAAACTCCCTTAAAAGAGGGTTTTTAAGAAAATAGGTTGTTTGGCAACCTTTGGAAATATTTAAGCCCTTTTTTAAAAAAATAACTCCATTTTGGTCTTTCGAAAACAGAAATCTATGGTCCGGGGGCTGGTTATGTGTAGGGAAGATATCCTAAGATCATCACCCTACCCCGTCCTTTCGGTACCTATATGTCTAGTCACCCTTTTGTTCACTCATTAGAATAACCGGTTACCATTGTCCACTTAATGTCCACTTTAGAATTTTGAAACGGGGTTTAGTCATCACTTTTCAGATGGATGATGCATGATGCAAGTTTTTGAAAGAAGTTTGAAAATAGTTGGGGTTTTGAAAGAGTTTGAAATAGAAATTTTGAATTGATTAGAATTTTTGAAAGAGGGATTGGAGTTGAAATAAAAGTTATGACTGAATCATTTTAGGTTGCCTACGTATCTCATTTGGCGAGAATCAGGTCATTCGTAGTTTGGGCAAGAGCCCGATGGAAAATAGGCGCATTAGGGCCTTTGGAAGGTTTAAAGAAACTTTGGGTTTTTGAAAGAGTTTAAGACACTTTGAGGTCTTTGGAAAAGCTTGAGACACTTTGAAGTCTTTGGAAAAGTTTTAAGACACTTTGTGGTCTTTGGAGGAGTTTAATACACTTTAAGGTCTTTGGAGAAGTTTAAGACACTGTGAGGTCTTTGGAGGAGTTTAAGACACTTTGAGGTCGTTAGAGAAGTTTTAAGACACTTTGAGGTCTTGGGGGTTTTGACATGAAATTGAATGGTGGAGTGTTTCTTGAAAATGTTTTTGGATCAACTCGAGAGAGTTTTGGAAAAAAATGTTTTGTTGTGTCTCAAGAGGACTTCAAAGTGTTCTTGAAGTCTTGTTTTGAAAACCTTGGGGTTATGATTTTGATGGATTAGTTTTTTAAAGTGGTTTTTGGAAATGGCTAAGGGTTTGGAATCCTAATATGGACAACCGTAGAGGTTGTTCTTGATTTATCACTTGTCCTTGGAATCCCTAACCATGAGAGGGCTAGGGACACTTTGGGTTTGTGACCTTTTGAAAATATTTTTGGAAAGGCCTTGAAGATGGAATGTAAGAACATTTGAAGATTTTATGGAGTTGGTTTTTTTTTTTTTTTTTAAATCAAGAGAGTGGAGGTTTTGGAAAAGTGGCCTATGAGAATGATTTAAAATTGAGTGATAATTTAGAAAAGGGTTCAAGAGTTGGAACTTTGAAGTATACTAACCTAGGTTGGGTTAGCTTAGGGTTAGAGGTGACCTAAGGTTGACTAACTTGGGTTAGGTTAACTTAGGGTTCAAATGACATAGTTAACTAACTTGGGTTAGGTAGTCCTAAGGTTAAGATGACTTAGGGTTAGGTTAACCTAAGGTAAGTGAACTAGGGTCAAGTTAACCTAGGGTTGGATAACTAGGGTCAAGTTAACCTAGGGTTGGGTAACTAAGGTCAAGTTAACCTAGGTTTGGACAATTAGAGTCAAGTTAACCTAGGTTTAGGTAACTAGGGTCAAGTTAGCCTAGTTAGATTGGAGGATGGCTTTGAAAATTGGTTTGATGCACTCTTGGAACAAAATATGTTATGCCGTGGACCTTGGTTGGCAAACTTTTTGAAGATCATTTCCATAAAAATTTTGACTCTAGCCAAGAGTATGGTTTATATGGTTGGTGATTGGAGACCATTCCAAGGAAGGTTTCCTTATGGCCATTATAACCTTTATCTTGACAAGAGTGGAGGTTTCAAAAATCAACATAAGGATGACAATTTTTGAAAAATCATTTTTGATGTAAAGATGGAGAGAATGCACTTTTGAAAACCATCTTTTGAGAATGATTTTGAAAATCACTTTTCAAGGGGACCATTCCATCAAGAAAGGGTTCATATGGCCAAACAAAAGGGAGACCACTCAATAGAGGGTTCCATGGGGCCATTCCAACCATTACACTTAAAAGAATGGAAATCTTGAAAATTAGAGAATTGGAAAGCAACCCTTGTGCAAATTAAGATGTCATGATACCAAAATAAAAGTTAGGGGATTAGTAGGGGGTCTTCTAAGGCATAATTTCTGAGGTCTCATCCTAAGCTTCAAGGAGCCAACTCTTGTAACAATTTTTTGAAAGAAATGTAGAACTTGGAAATGACATAAAATTAAGAGTAATGCAAGCATTGTGGAATATGGCAATAAGCATAAAATGAAGCCAGGCATACAAGACATGATCAAAATGGTAATATGCAAGGGGTCATGATTCACATACAAGGCTTTTAGGCTACACCACATAAACAAGGGGCTCCTAGGCCATACCATCTTAAAGTAGGCTAGTAGGAGGTCCCCCTACATGGTGGCTCTCACTTGCTTTCATCTAGACATGATCTAAGAGCCCTCTTGGCTCAAGCGTGCAAGAAAGGGGGGTTGAAGATGGGGATTAAAATAGAGAATAACCCAAGTAGGCTAGGGGAGAGAAGAGAAAAGTGGGGGAGAGCACAAATGTAAAAGGGATACCACCTTTTGCCTTCAACACACTTGTAGTCTTCAATGGATGTCTTGATTGGAGCTTGAGTGACTTCAAGAAGGCTTGAGAGGCTAGAGTGGAGTGTGTAAGTGTGTATGAGGCCTTGTATGTGGAGTGTATAGGCTTAGGAGGGGTAGAATCTAGCCTAAGTGTTGGAGGGGAGGAATATATGTAGACATTCGAGTTTCTGGAGTGATTCCAGCAGAACTTCGCATCAATTTCGGACCTGAAATATACAAAGGGGGAGGCCTCAATTTATAGGCAATCTAGAACAGGCCTTGCGCATGTAGGACATGCCCAAGTACTGTTCCATTGCCAAAATGACACGTGGCACCCTATGTACTGGTTAAATCTCGACCGTTGATCGAAAGTCAGCCGATCTGATCAAAATTTGAGCACATGTAGCATACGCTCCATCACCGGGAAAGTTCGTCCAAACTTTGCTTTGATAATTGAGTCAATCGGGAAGGTTTCAGGGGAATCGGTCGCACTCGGGATGTTCTCCTAGTGCTTCCGATAAACTTTCATGTTTTCGAAGAGTTTGAATTATGTTTGGAGGTGAGTGATATCATCTTAGGAAGTGTGCCCAAAAGGTCACTTTTGCGGAGCGTCTATGATACGCTCTTTGGGTGTTTGAAAGTGGCTGTTTTCATTTCATGTGGTCGAGGCCTTCGAGAAGCGATCTATTCGATCGGACCGTACCGATGGAAAGTACTCTAGAAATACTTTCAGGAATTCCTAAATTTTCACATTTCTCAAGTCATTTGACGGTGCGTTTTGATTAGGGAATCGAAGAAAAAGCCAACCTCGGCGGAGCGTCTGTGAGACGCTCCAGGGGTTGCTAAAAGTTATAGTTTTTACACCGTACGATGGAGGGCTTCGGGAAGCGATCTATTTGATCAAACCGTATCGATGGAAAGATCTATGGACGAGCTTTCGAGAATTCCCTGATTTACACATTTCTCAAGTTAGTTGACGGTGCGTTATAACTAGGGAATCGGGGGAAAAGACAATTTAGGCGAAGCGTCTGCGAGACACTCCAAGGAACTTTTATCGCGTCGTGTGAGCTTAGTTTCGTAGGATCCTCCTCGGGTTAAACAAGGGCGTGTGGTGAAACCCTCTGCTCTAAATCCCAAGGCCAGCGCTGTTTCGAGGCATGTTTGGGCTTCTAGAGGCAAAATGGTCATTTTGACCAGGATTGGTTGGAAATGGTCAGGAATGGTTTGGTATGTTGTGTTAAGTGTGTAGGGTTGTTCAGGGATGGTTTTGAGAGAGTCTTTTACCATTCGGCGGGGTTTGCGCAGTGTTGAGGTGTTTGGGGGCAAAATGGTCATTTTGACCGGAGTGGGCCGGAATAGGATCGGATTCGGACCAAATGGCACGCGGGGGATGCCTAATGGTTTAACAACATTTTGGTAGGATGGACTTATCATTTTGAGAGATTTTAAACTTTCTCAAAACGTGCCTAGAGGCCCAAGGGGCAGGTTTGGTCATTTTTCACCGAGTCGGGCTAGCAGGCGCCGGTGTTAACCTAGGTGTTGGTTCTCGAGACCCCCCGGTCTCGAAAAACTACCTGTGCGGTGTTGGTCTCTAAGAACGCCCGGTCATAGAGAACTACCTGTAAGGGTGGTGTTGGTTCCTGAGAACGCATGGTCCCAGAAAGATACCTAGAAGGGTGGTGTTGGTCTCTAAGAGCGCCCAGTCTCGGAGAACTACCAAATGACGGACATTCTACGTTGGTGGGCTAGCAGGCGCCGGAAGTGAACCGTCTGAAATTTTTGATGAGGTGTTGGTCCCCGAGATCGCCCGATCCCGGGAAGCTACCTAGATGGCGTTGGTTTCCGGGACTACCCGGTCCGGAAAGCTGCCTGGAATAATGGTGCTTATGGCTCCAGCGGGTCCTCATGGGCCCGAGAAGCGACCAGCTGGTTGGATTGGAGATTGTAAGGCTCATCTTGAACTTGCATGTGTTGTGATGTTGGAAACCGATCCCGGTCAGGCCGGAGATTGCCGAGCGGGCAAAAATGGGGTTCTTACAAGTACCTTGCCAAACGCCACTTGCACCACATAACCATTGCCACACAAGGGTATCCAATAACCAAACTTTGCCACACAAGGGCATCCAAGAATTAATCCTGGCCAACAGATGCGTTTGGACATATACTAATCAGTTTCATGGCACATCACCTAAAACATATTCCAGACATGTTCAAGACTATAATTTTATAGTCAAGGCAACGAGCATGTTAAGCAAGGATGTGCCGGAGGATATTATAGAGCCACAAATTAGATAATCAGGAATTTAAGATATTGAATAAGAATGCTTGAAAGGAAGTATATTGCATACAACCCGGTTACCTCAAGCGCGTTCCACTAATGCCGCAAAGATCACAACCCTAAGTATTTCTGTGAAATTCCACAATCTAGGAGTTAATATAACTGAAACCGTTTAAAAAGAACTCCTAGTGTAGCTTGAGTCTACCCCCGATTATGTCTCAAACTTGGGTTTCTTTTTCATTTCTTGATGAATTTTGACAAATCAAGTGTCTAAAATTATCTACTCTTCAGGCCCGATCTAATCATTGTCTCAGAATAATTTTTCATTAAGGTTCATTACTCAAAAAAGCCTCTGAAAGTCGTTGCTGCTGAAAAATTCGCAACAAATTTTGTGTCAGATTTTCCCTAAATTTTAAACTCAATTTTCTTCCTCATTCCTCGGCCAAATCAAGTGAAATTTGTCCCTTACTCGAATAATTTTTCAAGATCTTTCTAGCCATGGTTTCAAAAACAATGATCCGAACTCGTTTGATCTTTCAAAATGGGCCATGAACTTTACTATGCAGATATGAAATTTACACAGTGCACGATTACGAAGAGATTCCTCGATCTCTGTGAGTACCCATTACACACAAGGATTATAAAGATTAAAATAAAATTATGAACTACCAATACACATCATCTAATCAGAATTCAATGCATGCAAAATAGTTACTAACAATTCTTTTCTACATGCAACCTGATTATGCATGATTTTTCTAAAAAAAAATGTTTTGGGAGCCATAGTTAATGTCGTGGCCTTTAAAACATGCTTTGGTTCTATGAACATATATATCTTAACCTCTAGAAATTCACCCATTTTATCTAAATCAGACATGCATGAATAGATAACCCAATTTCTAAGTTTTTCTTAACTAGCCGGTTTGCCGGAAACCATGCGTTTCAGCAGGTTTCCGGTGGGTGTAAGCCACTGCGATGCTTTTCTTTTCTTACCCATAATTTACATAAAAAGGCTATACCTCTGTTGATTGCTTTTCAACTCGAATCGGCCCTCACCAGTGCTTCCTCTTTTTTTGTCTAAAATTCCTAGCAACTCCTCTGGTGTATCCTTCTTTCATTCCCTCTTTCATTCTCTTTCCTATATATATATATATATATATTTTACGAAACTTAGTTGTTATCATCAGCTATCCATCTATTTATATATGATATAAATTTATATACATGTAGTAGTTTAACTCATTCTAAGCAATTTATATATCCTTGAGGTCTTCTTTGAAAATTATTTATTTTTTCATTTACTTTAATTGTTTTTAACTCTTAGTTTAATTGTAAGTTTATGAATTTATATGTTAATTAATTAACTACAAATACCAAAAATTACAAGAATGATGTAGAAGTAATAAAAATAAAAATAAAAGCAGAAATAGAGAGATGTGATGGATAAATGAATTGGGCTATAGGAGCTGATGGGAATTTAAGGTATAAGAACAGATTGTTTGTGGTGAATGATGCAGTTTCAAAGGAAGAATTCCTAAGTGAAGCCCATAAAACGAGATTTTCCATACACCCAAGAAGTACCAAGATGTACCATGATTTGAAGCGGCAATACTATTGGAAGGGAATGAAGGAAGATGTCGCTAAGTATGTGGCAAAATGTCTAACATGTCAACAAATTAAAGCATAGCATCAATGTCCAAGTGGAATGTTACAACCTTTACCTATTGCAGAATGTAAATTGGAGTATATTACCATGGATTTTGTTATAGGACTGCCCAAAACATCACATGGGTATGATGCAATTTGGATAATAGTGGATCGATTGACTAAATCTGCTCATTTTATTCCAATGAAGAAGATAGTATCACAGAGTTCCTTGAGCAAGCTATATATCAAGGAATTTATTCGTCTACATGAAATACCTTTGTCGATAGCATCTGAAAGAAAACCAAGATTTGTGTCTCAATTTTGGCAAAGCTTGCAACTAGCTTTGGGCACTAAATTGAATATGAGTACTACGTACCACCCCCAGACAGACGGACAATCTGAAAGGGTGATCCAAATCCTGAGGATATGTTATGAGCTTGCGTATTAGATTTTTAAGGAGGCTGGAGTGAGTATTTACCCTTAGCAAAATTTTCTTACAATAATAGTTATCAAGCAAGCATAGGAATGGCTCCCTATGAAGCACTGTATGGTTGACCATGTAGATCACCTAACTATTGGTTAGAAATTGGGGAAAGTAAATTTTACGGACCAGATATTATACAAGAAACAACAGAAAAGATTAAGCAAGTCTGTGAAAGATTACAAACAGCCCAGAGCAGGCAGAAAAATTGTGCTGATCATTGAAGGCGACCATTAGAATTTGATGTTAGAGATTGGGTGTTCTTAAAGGTCATACCACAAAAGGGAATCATTCGATTTAGAAAGAAAGGAAAATTGATCCCAAGATATATTGGGCCATTCGAAATAACACAAAGAGTGGGAGCAGTAGCATATGAACTGAATCTACCTCTACAACTGACCCAAGTTCACAATGTTTTTCATGTATCGATGTAACATCGATATATACCTAACCCTACTCATGTGATTAAGTGGCAAGATATTCCGATACAAGAAGATATAAGTTATGAAGAAAAGCCACTCCAGAATTTGGATTTCCAAAAGCGCGTTTTGCGAAAAAACAAAAGTAATACCTTTGGTTAAAGTATTGTGGCAACACCATGGAGTAGAGGAAACTACTTGGGAATTAGAGGCTGAAATGAAGGACAAGTATCCAGAGTTATTCCAATAAACATAAAATTCGAGGACGAAACTTTTCTTTAGGAGTGAAGATGTAATATTCGGTATTTTTAGTTTATTAATTAACATATAAATTCATAAACTTACAATTAAACTAAGGGTTAAAAACAATTAATGTAACTGAAAAAATAAATAATTTTCAAAGAAGACCTCAAGAATATATAAATTGCTTATAAGGAGTTAAACTACTACATGTATATATATATCATATATAAATAGATGGATAGCTGATGATAACAACTAAGCTTCGTAAAAAAAAAGGTGAAGAGCACACCTATTACATGTTGGACACTTGTCCAACATATAATCAGGACATGGGGTATGAGTCATACTAAAGATATGTATATCAAGATATATCTACTAGCTGGTAGTACGTACAAGAAGATAAGGAAAAAAAAAAGAAAGAAAGAGAGAAAACATAGTAGGATTCCATCATAGAAAAGAAAGAGAGAGAAGAAACGTGATGCTATTCAAGTTTATCCAACGCAAGGTGAGGATTGAAAATTCAGTTTTATACAGTATAACACGTATATAGATTGGGTTGTGGTCAGAAGGGGACCGGAAAATAGATAGAAAATCCATACTTTGCGGTGAGAAGTTTCGAAATCATGGGTTTTAAAACCTAGCTAATTAGAGTGAGTTCTAATACTTAAGAATTATTAATCATAAGACTCCAAATTGTTTCAAACTGTGATGGGAATAATTTTTCTACAAATAGAGAGTTAGAAACCATAGGTGGAGTGAGGTATGTTTGAGTGCTTGGGTTAGATTCTAAATAAGTTATTTAAATTAGTTTGTTCCTTAAAACACTTACGTTAAAGGAGAAAGGAAGGAAAAAAACTCTAGTTACAAGTCTTCAAAATGGGCTCCGAACCTCAATGTTCACAATTGCTCTATTTCAGCAACCTGCAATTTGTGTGTTGTCAGCATTTTTTTTTTTTCATCATGTAGTCTATATGAAGCTCATATAACACCAAATAAATTGTTTACTAACTATTCTAATAGATTTTAAGCATCAAAAGTATCAAAACACTATATTCTAGGTAGTCATACGTGTGGTCTCATTTTTGAAAAATAAGGTATCCATTTCTGATTCTAATGTTCTGGGTCTTATAGACAAATGCAAAGCCCTTTGTTTCCATCTTATTAACCATCCCTGATCATCCAAATTTAAGTATGGTCAGATTCAAAATTTCCTTAGAATTCCTCTTGTACCAGCATAAAATATATATATATATAAAATCATGGATTCCAGCGACACTTTTGCTAATTTTCTAAACATTAGGTGCAGTAGCTCATACTTGAATCTACGTGCCTTCCTCAAAATTTAGAAAGAGCTGTGCGAACAGCTTACTTACATGCCAATTTTGAAAGTCGAAATGAGGTCAAATCTAAATTCTAAAAACACGAGGATGTAGCTCTTTTCGAGAACTATGGATTAGAGTCAAGAATCACTCAATTTGGTGAAGAAACGAGAGAGAAAAACATAGTTAAACATTAGGTGTCAAATCTGGTGCAAATTTACGTATGATAGTCAACTTTCAACGATCTTTTGGAGTTTAAAACAAGTTCAAATCTCACTTTTAAATATACCAGAGCGTTGGTCATTCTGAGATACATGTCTAGGCACAAAGGTTACAATTTTCCATTGTGAAACGAATGTGAAAATGAATTTGGAAGTTTCAAGGTCTTGGTCAATTTAGTCAAAACTACTCCGGAAAGATGATGAATAGTAATTTTTATGTACTTCAAAATATAATTGGAATGGTTTACATAGTTTTACAATAGCTCTATATATATTCAGTAGAGAATTAAACACAAGTTAACAACTTTTGATAATTTGGCAGAGTGATGTATTTCGAAGAAACCTGATACTACTATTCAAATAGCAAGAAATTATCAAGTAGGGATTTTAAAACTAATGCAATTAACATGATTATTTGTCTACAAATATTATTTCAAGCCATGATAATTGCATATGGAATTGTGTCATATATCCCGACCTAGTGGAGGGTATAAGAGCCTTGCTGCCAGGCCTATGTGGTATGCCGGTGTATAAGGAAAAACTTCCAGGCATGGTGTGAAGTTATGATATATATATATATATATATATTGATGCACGAATACATGGGACAATGTTGTGCCGTATATCCCGGCCTTGTGGAGGGTACAAAAGCCTTGTTGCTAGGCCTATGTGGTATGCCGGGGTTATAAGGTGAGCTTCCGGGCATGGTGTGAAGCTAGTGTGAGCCTTATCAATGGGCCACAAATGATTATCTGTTATTGATCAAAATAACTATACTAGAAATTCTCATTGCTTGAATATATGTATATTCTTTTAAAAAAAATGCTTAAACTATTTCTTGTGATTTTGAATTACATAAGATCGTATTGTTGCGTTAGTCAATACATCACTACTGAGCTTCATAGCTCATCCTGTTTTATAGGTAACTGTTCAAAAAACAAGTGCGACAATGAAATTAGGTTTCCGGTAGGATCTGGATAAACAGGCGATATTGTAAGTTTGAAGTTGGGTGCCACTCTACATGTATAATAGGTGGTGTAAAATAAAGCTAAAACTCTTATAATAGTACATGTAATATAAATGTTTTGTATGAGGCATGATCATGTAATATAACCATAGTTCTGGTTTGTATATAAGTTGAGCTTAAATACACGTTAGTAGGTATTATCATGCCCTTTAATGATCCAAGTAAATTGAAAAATTTCAAGGTGTGACACTCTGAATCATTCATGAAACCAAGAGATAGCACAAGGCCATAATAGTACTAAAGCAGTTTATTTTGAAATCCATGTTAACAGAATGTTGTTATGTGTATGGTATATTCAGTTTGTTATTTTAAGAGTACTTGGTTTAAAACTATTGCCACCAATGACTCAGACAAAACTTTGATGTATTTGTACTAATTGAAAGTTTAAGTTTAAAAACACCTTATGGTATTCATAACGATGTAATTACTATTCCTGAGAGATGTTTTACTTTATTTTGTTATACAATCAAAGTGGGGGATTGTTGAGACTTTGTCTCTTTATTTGATTGTAGCATTTATGTAAATCCCACATTGGAAAGGAAATTATTCTTTTATGGGTATTTATTAGGCAACCCACTCATGGAACTTTGATAAGCTACATAGGGCCCATGGTTACAATGGAGCCCATTAGATGCTTCTGATGTGCATTAAATGCGCATTGCGCACATCGCGTGATATTTCGTGATTACACTTAGCACACACTTCGCAGCACACGAGTAGTTCATCTAAGATCATTGATTAGTTTTTTATTTTTGGATCGCTTGATCAACGGTCCAAAAGAAGTCAATGAATAGGTGCGCATTCAAACTGAATAGCCACTGGTAGTTAAGATGTCTGTTGGTAAGGTTGTGTCTATTCTGATTAGACACATTTGTCTATATATATTAGGAGTCTCTCTCTCAAAAAAAAAAAAAATACAATGGCATAAGAATTTCATGGGAGTCTTTTAGTTTTGCTGACTACAGGACTTCGGATCAAAGTGGCTTTGTGTTATCCTAGGAACAATCTCACCTGTAACTCATCAGCAAACTCAATGTAGTGGGGGCAAATTACGTTATAAAAATAGTGTCTTTGGATATGCCTCAAAGTCTTCGTTTAAATTGTTCCAACAAGCTTTGTAGTGCACTAGCTTGAATGAATAATCGAAAAAAGACTTGCACTTGCGAAGAGGAAGGAGCCACGAAAGGCTTGCTTGGAGGAAATAATGCATAGTCGAACCTCCAACAGTGATAATCAAAATAGATTAGAGAAGAAAGGTTGTGGCCGTTAGGGACGCACAAACGGACTGAACAACCTGAGAACCAAACCAAACCAACCCCTATTTGGTTTGGGTCTATTAAATGATCGGATCGATTTGGGTCTAAAAAATGTCAAACTGATCTATTCGGTTTGGTTCTTGGTTCTACATTTTCTGGTCCCAAACCAAACTGAGAACCAACCCAACTCGAACTAACCCAAGAACCGAATCGAGACCCGATCTTTATATCTCACAAAATTCTACTTATATTTTATATATGCTATTAAATCATTATTATTTGTAGTTAATTATTATTGGTTTGTATTTATATGCCATTTTTTATTTTTTTGAAAAATTAAGGATATAAGACCAATCATATTATTTTATTTTTTTGAATAAATAAGTTAAATAATATACAATAAAATTGGAACCGACCCTACCCAACCCAATATGGACCCGAGCCAACCCGAGGCGTGGAACCAAACCTAATCGAACCAACCCAAACTGACTCAGGTTGGTTCAGTTCGGTTCAGTTTCATTAAATAATCGGTTCAATTATGGGTCCAAAATTCTGGAACCGATAAAGATCAAGTTAGTTCTGGGTCTAGCACGAACCCGAACCTGCACACCCTTAACGGCCGTGCAAAAAGGCCTTAAACTGAGTAGATGAAGGCACAAATAGAAGAGAACAACCTCAAACTGTGGCTCACCAAGTAGTTGGATCAGTGTACTAAGAGGGAGGAGAAAGGGACTGCGAACAACCCTAACAGCCCTGGCCTAGTTTATCCACTTCACCATTTGAAATGTCGATAGATGGATTAGAGCCCCCCAAGAAATTTTCCATGCTGTAATTCACGCTCTATAACGGACAAATAGACCCAGTGGCACTCATTTATCATTTCAAACAAGCAATAACACTACGGAATGGAAATGACCCCATGATGTGCAAGGTATTCACAGCCAATATGGGGAGGTTGCCTTGAGGTGGTTTGATAAGTTACCGCTTCATTTAGTGGGTAGTTAGGATCAACTAGCAAATGCATTTACTTCCAAGCATCTGAGAGAGGTAGACTCGGTGCTTGCTATGAGAGAGAGAGAGAGAGAATATGTGTGAGGAGATATTAGCCTCATTCACACATGACCTCCCATCTGACAGCCTGCTCTAAGTCTCTTATAAACTGAGCAAGTACAAGCATGATGGATCTTATGCAATGTATACAGAGCAGTACTCGAAAGTTAAGGAAGATCTTGGTTGTATCGAGCCCAAAGGCCCCTCACCCAAATTGCTGACCAAAATAGATAATTAAGACAATTATTACATCATGAGGGTATTTTTGACTTTTCACATACTATATATATACCCAAGTATGTATTCAACTAGCCTTGAAAACCATGAAAAAAAGAGGCAAATAAAGCTTTTATTAGCTCTGGTTAATAGACCATCCTGTCCCCTATCTCTCTCTTTCAATGTTATCTTCCTCACCTTCCTCATCTTCAATAGGCACTCCTACCCCCCCCCCCCCCCCCCCCCCCCCCAAAGGATACTTCACATTCATTTTCTCGACACCTCCCATGTCCCCTCCACTTTGTCATTATCAAGCCCCACCTACCACCATGCTAGCTCCAATGTTTTGAAAATCGGACCAGACCAGCCAGTTAAACCATCAATCGGCTCAAGTACCAGTCCGAACCAACCCTCAAAATGGTTCAAGGTGAAACGTTGGTGTATTTTTTAAAAATTGTTCAAAATTATGGTTCAACCAGTGACTCGTTCGAACTGGTAACGGTTCGCTTGAACCTTGCTCACCATCTCCGACACTAAAAGCTGTTTTCCCCATTCGATTCTGGCACTGCAGCTCACTTCCCTAGGTCTTCCCCTTCCCTTTCAGTAACCAATACCTCTCTCCTTCTCCTAAATACACACACACTCTCTCTCTTAGTATAATCCCTAGACCTTTCTCTCTTTCACGTTAATTGATTGTACTTTAAAAGTGCAATTATAACACTTTAACTTGTACTTTGTTAGTCTTACTTTAGGATTGTATCTACCTTTTTAGGTAGATTTTAGTATTAACTGAGTTTGTTTTTCTTTGTATAGGTTTTGAGCTAAATTGGAGGACTTCGGACACAATTCGGACATAAGTTTCAAGGAAATGCGTGTGAAACCCTAATCTCGTATTTTCATGATTAGTTGAATTGCATATTAAACGTAGTTGAATTAGATATATTGCAAATTGTGGTACTTGTGTGTGCCACTTGTGTTATTTCATTAGTGGTAAGTTAGATGGTGAGTTGAGTGGTGAGTCATTAGTGAGTGAGTGTATAAGATACCTAAGGAGGTGAGATATGTTATTGTATCTCTATTGAAGTGAATTAAGAGGAAGGGAGGGTGTCAGTGGGAGAGAAAAAAAAAAAAAGAATGATGACAAGAGGGGACAAGGAGACAAATGAAAAAAGAAAAGAAAGAAAAAGAAAGGAAAAAACAAGAATTGTAGGGGGTGAGTGGCCTCGCATGATGAGATAGAGAAGAGAGGAAAGATAGCTGCCATTATAGAGAGAGAGAGAGAGAGAGAGAGAGAGAGAGAGAGAGAGAGAGAGAGAAGCTTGGAGAGAGAGGGAGCAATCATTGGAAAAGAGGAAGAAGAAGAAAAGAGGGAAAAAAATCTAAGGAAGCTTTCTTACACTTTGTTTTCCTCATCTAAGGTGAGTATCATGTTTGTTTCATCTTGTTTTCTCTAATTATTGCATGTTATATGAGTCATGCCATGGAAGGAGGAGGATGGAGGTGAGATCTTCCATGGTAAAAACTTAGAATCACCCATGGCAGCCATAACAGAGTATTCTCTATGAAAATGCTACTGTTTGGAGACATTTCAACCTAGCTAAAAATGTTATTTGTGGCTAAATTTTGGAACACTGTAAGCTAGAGTTATGAGGATCATTTGGGTTTTGGATTCACTTAAAAATGTTGTAATTTTGAATTATGGTGAATTTTTGAAATGGGACTGTCTCTACAGATTTTTGATGCCCAGATCTGTCCAGATCTATAACCTTTGGTTTGACAAAGCATTCGACCAAGTTAGAGTAGCCCAAAAATTATAAAATTTTTACTGTATCTAGGAGCAAGGTAGATGATAATCTGTATCAAATTTCACGTCATTTAGATGTCGTTTACCTATATTATTAATTTATCAAACATAGATCATTTGCTGCTGAATTCGAGTTTCTACAGCACTGCCATGTTTTAGAAAATACCAAATAAATACTTAGAAGTGTTCAAAAAATGTAAAATTTGATCTGGATACTCTTTGATATGTCTATTTTTTATTTCTAAAGTTTTAGAATTTTTGGATATAATCTCACGAAGTTATGTCCGGAATATGAGGCCTGTGTCAGTTTGGCAGATTAGAGGACTTAGTGTATTTTGGTTTTTTTTTTTAGCTCTAGCTTTACATTGGGAGTTTAATTGAGATTAGCATATGGTAATTCTAATGCATAATTTCAGTGCTATAACTTGTTTCGAGTATATACATTATAGTAATGATTATTAGAGTATACATTGAGTTTCTTAAACTAATACGGTTGTGGTGATAGGAGCTAACGGAGAGCAAGATCCTTCAACATTAACCAAGAAGTGATCTTTGACGTAGTGTGTGTGCAGTGACAGGTGGGATTTTGTGATAATCTTATTCATGTTGAATGCATTATTTATTTGTATATGTATAGTGGTGGTGAATTCATATGAGGTGTTGAAGGTGTTCATATATGAGGTGAAATTGGTATTTATATCTATGAGAAGTTCTGTAGAGACATTAATGATTCTATATATATGGTGGCATTGCATACCATCCATATTGTATGCCTTACATTGCACTGGAGAGAGTTAACCATGGTGGGATAACCAAGGCTTAGTCATGGTGGACTAGCCTAGGGGTGCCACGGTGGGCATTCCTTGATAACACACCATCGATATATTGGGCCAACGTTATTTAAAATTGTGTGCACATATGGGTGATACATTCATTGCATTGAGGCATCCACGATATATCTATTGATCATTTTTACCGTGTACACTATGGGTTTTTATTATCATTCTTTATGAGTTTGATTATCTATCGTGAATATGTTGATAATTAGCTCACAGCCACACAGACTGTTTTGACAGGTAACTTGGAAATGACGGTTTGGTTCACTGCAGTCTTGGTCCTTGGATGTCGAGTATTGGGGCTTGGGAGAGTTCCATTGTCTTACTTTCAGTTTCATGGTTGTGTTTTATGTGAGACGTTGGGTTTTGGTGTTATGTTTTAAATTGGTATAATGGTAAAGAATTTTATGAAAGGATGTTGATTATTTTCCAGTGGTAATATATTTCCTTTGGAGAGTTTATTATATTTTCCTCATTATATTTTTTATCTAGTATATTTCGCTGCGTTCTTTTATTTTCAAGTATATGTTGAGGTGTCATTCGCAAGTATGGTAACTTGTGCGATCACGCCTCACCTAATGTGACATAATTAATATCTAAATGGGTTGGGGGTGTGACAATGCTGCCAGAGTATAAGCTGTTAAAGCTATGATAAAGCACGCAGAGCTAATACTTTGAAAGGCTATATCTCTCAAGTCAGAAGTGCTACCGAGGTCCGTAATATATCAATTCATATAACTTTTCAAGATCTACCCATCTAGAGAAGGTCACTGCCCGTCCTGATGATTTATTAAGGGCATTTGGACGGCCATCCATACTTATTTTTTCGTTTTCTTCAACAAAGCTACTGCCCATCCGGATAGTTTCTCATGGGCGTCTGGATAGCCCATCAGCAAAACTGTCAGGATGCCTTCCAAAGCTGTTGGGATGCTCCGCAACGGGCAAGAATCCTTCTAAGACTAGGATTAAGGTCTTTTTAAGCCCAAATGAGTCCTTTTGAGTGCAATATAGTTAGGAAACTTTAGAACTATGTTTTTTTAGGTCTTTTTGAGAGCTTTTTACATACAAGAACTTTAGATTGTAATTAATTCTTGTTTATATTCAAGATTGGATGTTCTTTCAATTGTTTCAAGCTTTCAATGCAAGTTTTATTTGCTTTCTCATGGATTCAAGTAGCTAAATTCTTTCTTGGCATGAGTTGTGAAGATTAATTGGTTAAGGGAGACTTCTTCAAGGTGTTAGTGTGCTTTCAAGATTTAATCTTCTCAAACCCAAGATTTACTTTCTTCTTCTCAAATTCTTTTGAAATCAAGTGTTTATGATCAAATTCTAAACATACACACAGACAAGCTTTGAATTG